>WEKY01049427.1:1207477-1237231 GCA_013390045.1 Picathartes gymnocephalus
TTTTTTCTCATTCTGCCTTTGGTATACGGTGAGACCTCACCATGCCCCGTTTTCCACAGGGTGGGAGCTGCAAGGGCTGAAGAAGCAGAGCAGAGAGCAGCGAGCCAGCACCGACCTTAAACAAAGCTGTGCCTGGGGAGGGACGGCAGGAGAGAAGGTTCAGCAGCCACTTCTGTCAGGAGCCAGCAGCTGTGTGTGCTCGGCCCCTGCCGTGCAGCCCTCGGCTTCCCAGGGAGGGTAGGGATGGCTGCTGCTTGCAACCAGCATTTCGCAGCCTTCACTTGTGCTTTTGGTCTGTCTGGAGTCCGTGGTGCAGTGAATGGCTGCAAACATCCCTCTCTCTAATTACGGATGTCTGAGAGATTTGAGAGTGTAACTCATAAATGGTAATGAGATGTTTAAAGCATAAATCAACAGTGTGTATCAAGATGAGACCGAATTCCCCTCAGCCGTGCTCCAAACAATCCAGGTAGTGACCCGCTGGCTGCACCCTACCTGCCAGGGCTCTGATTGCATTTCATCTCCTGTCCGCAATTTTTTGGCAATTATGCAGAAATGTCCCATTTCCTGCAGTAGATAAATAGCGATCCTTGTTTTGCCTTGATGTAACTCCACCTCCCCTAATATGCTGCATTGTCCATTGATTTGCCTAATTATGTGTATTACAACTGCACGAGGCGCTGGGTAGCAGCAGGGGTCCGTGCTGGGGAGAGGAGGAGGGTGATTGCTCCATCTGTTCCTCCGAGCTGCCGGGAGAAGCGTCGGGAGTGAAGTGGGAAATGGAGGGAAGGAATTACCATTTAGTGCAGGTGCCTCTGGAAGGGGAATCCCACTGCCAGGTGCTGGCGGGCGGCTCTCCTGAGCTCCCCACGTGCTTAATTACCCTACAGCGATCTTCCCGTCTCGAATTAGAGCAGGCAATTGCTGCTGAAGCCTTGAAACAAAACGGGGAGCGTAGCAGGGCTTCATCCATCACACTGCAGAGACCTGCATTTCCCATCCAGCAAGATTCATGCCCCATTCGGCCGAATTTAAAACCACTTACCTGGAATTAGATGATTAATTTTAAAATCCGAATGTAGGAGTGCAGCAGGCAAGGTCAAAGCATCCGAGCTGTGAATCTGGGTTCCAGTGATGGTATCACAAAAAATGCAAGTGCGATGCTTTGTGCTGGGGATTAGGAAGAAGTTGCTCAGGACTGTGGGAGCCAGTGCAGGGGGAAGCAGGAGGGCATGGGATGAGCTGTCAGTAGTTGCTGTCCTGAACAAGGAGCTTTATTCCTGCACAGCTGCTTCTCCCTATCATGCTCCCAGATTGCTGATGGATCAGGGGTGGCAGTAGGGTAATGCGCTGCTCGTTCTCCTGCTGGTTCCAGCAAATCAGTCTGTTAGTCCGACTGGAAAATATCTAAGGGATAAAAAATGCCCAGAACCTGTTGTGTGCCATCATAACAAGCAACCCACAGAGACTGTAACATCCAGGGAATAACACACCTGGAAGGGGGAACACTATCAAAGTTAAAGTCATGGTGTGAATCCCGTTCTGTTTTAAACTGCCTTAGCACTTTTTCTGTGGGCTTCTGCACCGTGGGGCAGTGCTGTGAGGAGTTACACACGGTCTGTGCAGGCTTGGCTGGGTCCAGGTGGCCCCGTGGCACCGTGTGGCAGGATCCCAGCTGCATCCACACTGGCTGCATCAAAGAGCTGCGGGTATCACGTACGGGAGCTGTGAAACTGAACCGAGGTGCCTGGCAGTGCTCCAGTCCTTTATCCACGGTGTGAAGGATTAGACAAGGATTTGGCACGGGGCGCCGGTGGAAAGTTGCCTTTTACCTTCAGATGTCCGACAGCAAACCCCATCCGTCTCGCTGGAGGAGGCTGTGGAGGCTCTCAGAGAGTAAGGGGAATAGCACTGCCTAAAAATTGGGATAAATCTCTATTCCTAAAGATACTGCTGCTAACATGATTACACTCTGAAATCCTGAAGGTTTGAGTTATGAATAATTGCAGTGATACGCCTTTCCTGAAACTATTACACAGCAGGTTTGGACAATGGTCTCAGGCACAGGGTGGCACTTGGGGTGTCCTGTGCAGGGACAGGAGCTGGATTTGGGTGATCTGTACCGGTCCTCTCCAACTCAGGATATTCCAGGATTCTGAGAGCTGAAACTGCTCTTAATGACCCTAATGAAAAGTCCTAAATCACACTTCGCTCATAAACTGCGAAGCTGTTGAGTGTCAGTGCAAACCCAGCATGGGCGAGGAAGGGCGTGTGCGCACCCACACAAGTGTGTGTGTGTGTGTTCATCAATTTGCTTTTCGAAGTGGCTAAAAACAGAAGCCTGAGGAGTTCCCCCTGCGAGGTGATTTCCCTGGATGCTGCTCCTTGCGCTAATGGTATCCTCTCACCAGAGAAAACATCCCACTCCAGAGCTGAAGTGGTTGGCAGGAGCTGTAATTAAGGTGTGAAGAGACTTTCCACACAAGAACCTGCCTTCCCGTGTTGGGCTCCTCGCTTGAGAACAGAGACTCTTTGGCAGTTGGCTTTTACAAATGGGCTTGGAAGTCTGTGTTCCTGCTATTCTGTTTGGATTGCTAATCCTCCAATTTGCACCTCAAATCCCTTAAAATAAAACAAGGGCAGAAATGTTATCACACTGATTTGCAGTAATAAGTGTAAGAGAACAAAATATTTACAATATAAATATTTATAATGCAAGTATTTCTGGATCCAACTTTGTCAAAACCTCTTTCTCAAACTGCAATTAATATATTTTTTTAATACTGCTAGTTGCTAGAACGGTAATTCTGAGGCTTAGAAATATGGTTTAGATATTTTTTCTTAAAGAATTGTTGACTTTATTAATTTAGTAGAGATTTTTATGGGGAAAAGAGAAACTAAAGAAAATAGTGATGTATTAGCTCAGTAGGAGAAGTGATTTGAAGTATTGCGAGGAAAGTCACAGATCAGTCCATTAAGAGAATCTGTTGGATTTTGGCGAGTCATGGGAAGATATTTTCATTGATAATATGAAGCAGACCCTGGTGCACATGTCCGTGGGAATGTGGCAGGCTTTTTGCTGGGAATGCCCAGCCCTGAGCGTGTGGCTGCTCAGGGATCCACATCCTCCTTCCCCCTGGGCTCTGACCCGACCAGGCCCTGCAAAAAGGGCCGGAGCTGCAGTGTCAGCTTTCCCTGGCTGCCAATGTTGCATCAAAACAGCCCCGAGTTCCTTGAAATTGGCTGGGTATTTCCACTGGATCCCACCCCAGGCACAATGAGGGATGAGGACGGGTAATTTTGACTCATTACTCTGCTTTCTTGAGTGACCACGGGCACCTCCCTCACACTCCTGGCACATCCCTTAAGATTCCAGCAGTAAAGCTCCCTTGCCAGGCAGGGGTGCTCCCCAGTTACGAGCAGGAGAGAGGTGAAATCTGTGTTCGTATTCTGTTTCTCTCTTCAATTTACATTTTGCTGTCAAGCTCCTGAGATTACAGGTTAACCAATGGTGCAGAGAAACTGGGTGATCTGGTGTAACTGGGCCTGAATGCTGGAGCAGAGCAGTGACAGCTACGAGCCGTCAGGGCCCTGCTGGGATATCAATATTAGATGGATGTTTTATAGATTAGGGAAAACGGGCCGGATGAGTGGCAGCGGTGGGGAAAGTGCAAATACCCGGAGACATCCAACGCTGGGAATGTGGTTTGAGTGCTGAACTGCCCCTCGCATTACACACGCAATTACAAGCTGTGTGGTGAGCAGATGGGAGCTCCAGGGAGGCTTTAAGCTGGCGGAACGTGCGTGAGGGAAGGCAGGAGGAGATACCCAACCCTCCCCTGGAGAGCGCGAGGCGCGCACGCCGCGGTCCCGGCTGGATCCGCTCCACAGGCGAGCTGGTGGTGATGCCTTAAGTTTTTTCTGTTCTGCTTTAGTGTGCAGCTCTCAGCTTCATATGAAGTGTTACTGAGTTCTCCTCACAGGGCAGTCAGACACAACAATTCTCTCCAGCTCAACATTCCAGGACAATCCTTCCCAACCTCAGGCCCAAAAGCAGCAACAACGTAAAAAAGAGGAGGCCAAGCAAGGAGGATGGAACTTCATCATTGGAAGTGATTAATTGGACAGTGAAGCTCACGATGCAAATGGAGCAGAACTTCTCCAAGTGTGAAACCCCGTGCCCAGGCCCCTTTTCTGTGCCCATCTTGAGGCCCATCCTGGCAGGGCTGCAGCCGGGCTCTGGCATTGCCAGGCTGTGCCCTTGGAAGGCCTTGCCATAAATCCCTGCTTTATTCCTCTCATTTTGTCTGGCCTCTGTTCCAGCTCAAACTGAAAAGGCATCAGTGGAACTCCACTCTGGGGAGCTGGATGCTGCTGCTGAGCTGAATCCATCCCAAAGATGCCACAAGAAGTGCCTGTGGAGGCTGGCTCTGTGCTCAGCCACAGGAGATGCCATGAGCCCACAGGCTGTGCTGGCCTTTCCTCAGCATTCCCTGAGCTCCGGGACTTCCAGGCTTTGATGAGACTTTTGGGTGCTGTCGTGTCCTGTGAGGACAAGGACATCACGACTGGAGAGTCCTTTGCTTTTCAAACTCAGTTGTGGCTGCTGCTGTTCTGTCCCAAGCTTGACTTTGTGTCCTTCCAGCAGCCTGGCACGGCAGAGTCCATGGAGAAAGAGGCTGGGAGCTCGGCCAGAGGTGAGACCACAGCTTTCCTGGCCTCTTCCCTCACTGGTAACTTTGCATCTTGCTTTGGGGAATATAGACAGGAAAAAATGGACACGTTTGGCTTAAGAAAAAGCTGCTGAATTGCAATTTCCATCAGCTCCAAGAGGCTCCGAGGTGCCCAGCTGTGGCCTCTGCTGCTGCGGGTGGGGTGGGAAATCGAAACCTGGAGATTTCACAGGCAACAGAAGAGCTCCATGCAAAACACACTGCACAACTCGAGGAAAATCGTCTGCAAGTCTCCAGCCTGAATTTTCACTCCACCCTAGTCCAAAACCAGCCCCTGGCAATTCTTTGCTGGCTGAGCTTAGTCCGTGGGCGTCTTTAATCTCAAATGCTAAATCGGAGCAGAGTTTCAGTCTGTGCAAGCCCGCCCGCCTGCACCGGGAGTTCTGATTCGCTTTTTCCGTTACTTTTTCCCTATTGCTACAACAATTAATTAAGAATGGTTCTGCTGAACCCTGTTGATTCATTTGGCACTTGGAAGCTTAATGAGGTGTGAACCTGCAGGCTGCGGCATCGGTGTAGCTGACACGGTAATTTATATCAATTGCCGTGATTAGTCCAGGTCCTCAATCACCGCGTTGTTTCTCCGAGCAATCTGTCACAGCCCGGACGGGGGGACCTCAGTGCTGGGTTTCTCTTACACTGCCAGCAATGTTCTCGAGGTGCTGCTAACAAGGAAAATACAACTCATGGGATGCTTTGAGAATAGCAACACACAAATTGCTTTGGTAATAACACGTACTTTTCTCTCCGGAGATGACTGAGATGCAGCCCCGGTTTGCAGTTAGAGCAGCTGCAGGGTTGGGGTGCGGGTACCTGCCCGAGCAGCGTTTTGGGAGGATTCTTTCGAGGTCAAAAGGTCTTCTTGCTTCAGCCTGTCAGGAGCTGGCTGTGAAAATCACTCTGTGGGTTGCCGAGTTCACTGTGCCGTGGCGAGATTATTCACCAGTAACTTTAACTTCTGCAAATTCAGCCCAGGGCCGTTGGAGCCACTCCGGATCTCTTTGCCCGTAACATGGGGTCGAGCAGAGCACAGCAAGGGCTTTGAGACCTCTCTGCAGTCACAACCCCCCCAGTTATGTCCTTGGTGATGCCACTGCATCCTATTAACTTCCATATTCTAACAAAAATCATGGAATCGTGGAATGGGACCCTAAAGGGATCTTAAAGACCATCCCATTCTATCTCTGCTGCCATGGGCAGGGACCCCTTCCACTATCCCAGGCTGCTCCAAGCCCCGTCCAGCCTGGCCTTGGGCACTTCCAGGGATGCAGGGGCAGCCACAGCTTCTCTGGGCATGCTGTGCCAGGGCCTCACCACCCTCACAGTAAGAGTTTCTTCTTAGTGTCTAATCTAAACCTGCCCTCCTTCAGGTTTAAGGTCATTCCCCCTTGTCCTGTCTACATCCCTTATGGAAAGTCCCTCTCCAGCTTTTCAAGTCCCTACGATCATACAAACGCAACTCTCTGGAGTTTTGGAAACAACTTGGTGTTGAGGCATGACAAGAAAAAAAAGACAAGCTCCCCTTTGGCAGCCTGGGCTCAGCAAAGCCACCACAACATAAATCATCACCTCTGCTCTTCAAAAATCCCTGCTTTGTGGGTTGAAGCTCCACTGCTTGCTGCTGCATCATCTCCAGGTGTCCCTGTACACACCTGCCTTGTTTGCTGTGTGAGGAGGGCGCTTTGAGGGCCACCAGGGAGCCCATTGCCACATCCTGGCTGGGGACACGGGCTGGGATGGGCAGCAATTCCCTTGCTGGCAGCTGCTGGAGGCAGAGGAGCATGGAGCCCATGGGGATGGGGAGCGGGGCCTGTGCGGCGCCGGGCAGGGGCTGTAAATCAGCCCTGCTGATGGGGAGTGGTTTAAATCAGCCTAATTGAGCCGGTGTGGTTTCAGTGGAGCTGGTGCTACTTTTGTTTATTTTATGCTTGGTTAATGGGAAAATAAACAAACCACCCNNNNGTTAAGAGGAAAAAAACAAAACCCCCCCCCCCCCCCCCCGAACTGAAACCAGAAATGTGAGAAACTGAATTATTCCCTTAAACTGGGTCTCTAAACAGGAGAAACGGATACATGAATAAATCTAAAAAGCTGAACGCTTAAAGTAAAGATCTTTTTAATGTTCAGAGAACCAGCAGGAAATCTTAAAGTTGATTTTTCTGGAAAGGAAAATTCTGCATACTCAATGTTAATGCTTTTAAACTGATCAGTGAGGCACGGGCACATCATTTCTGTACCATCGCAGATGTGTAAACTAATTTTAACACCCTTTCTATTTTCAGCACAGGGTCCTGATTGTAAGTGAGCGTTTGACCTGTAACCACTGAGAGTAGTGTTCACTTTGGGGCCTAAGTGTAGAGAAATATAATTTATTTTAATGATATTTAAGCTAATGAGCTTGGCTAATAGATATTTTTGAAGCCCTTTTTAGGGGTTCAGTCATGGGACAACACGCCACTGGGCACAAATGCTCATTTACTCTGCGAAATGTCAGAGCATGGCCCAGCTATTGGTAAAGTGCATTCTGTTTGATTTTTAAGAATATATTTCCATAAATTACTGGCCCTAGAATTGAAATAAATCAGCCAGCTATTCAGTGAAATCTTAAATGTTAATTGAGAGTCACGGGAGGGGCTGGAGCCAAAGGAGAGAAGGACGTGGGGGATCTCCCTGGGTGCTGGCTCAGAGGCTGCCTCAGCCCATGGCTTGACCAGCAGGCTTCCCACGGATGTTCTTCCCGGGTCTGGATTCACTTCTGCTGCTGGGGATCCTGGCAGGAGACCTCACACGGCTGGGCCATTGTCCTGCCATCCTGGGTGCCCTCACCGAGCAGGTTGGGGTCAGCTGGGCAGGCTGGGGCTGCTCCCCTGAGCAACTGGGACAGCCTGGAAGTGAAAAGTGAGCCCTGGGGGAGGAGGAGGAGGGTTGAGAAACTGTCTGGGGACCAGAGGGGTGATGGTCAAATGAGTCACCTGGGCTCCACCCTGAGTGTCTAGGGGCAGGCACTTGAATTACACCATGCCATGGTGTGGGCTCAGCTTCTTCCCTATAAAACTGGTTGAATTTGGGGTATCCTTGCATGTTCCTTTCTTATTTATTTTGCTCAATGCCAGCTAACCAGTGTTTCCCATTGAGGGAAGACGTTTCTTCCACTGGCACCAGCTTGAGCCAGTCACGATTTCAGCAACCCCAGAACTTTACAGGACTGGGCAGGGAAAAATGTATCCATGATGTCATTGCATCGGGGAATACCAGAAGGGAACAGACCTTCCAAGGTCTATTTTCCTGCCCTCAGGCAGGTTGATCTGTGTCAAAATCATTCCCAGAAGCTGTTTTTTAACCCCTTTCTGAGCTTTGCCAGCACTGGAAATCCCCCAGTGTGTCCCTGCCAGCACTGTTAGAGTTTTGGTCCCAGCCTGTGGCGTGGATGGGTTGTTACACAAGTGCTTCTTAACAAGGACAGCAGGTTTCTCTTCTCTCCTTATTCGCAGCTCCTTCATGCCCCAGAAGAGCAGTAGCAGAGGGAGGAAGCAAGGGCAGCAATTAAATCTGTGCCAGTGCTCTCTGTGGGCAAACCCTGAGGCTGCTCAGGACCCTGGATCTGACCCCCCCCATCTCCTTCCTTCTTCCTTCTGTCAGTGCAAGGGTCTGGGTCTGTGCTGTGCATCCATCCTCCCGTGCATCCTCCTCCCAGTCTGGCTTTGGGGGCTCCTCACCTCTGGACACACTGATCCACAGGTAAAGCTGTGGCACCTCCACATGCCGGCAGCCCAAGCCTGCGCTGAGCAGATGAAAGATTATAGTGATCAATTCGGTGAGAAGGGAGATTTTTCTCCATCTGTCCACCCTCAAGGCTCTATTTCCTCATAAACCATTCCCCGAGACATCAGGAAAATTGAAGCTGTTCAGAAATGGAAAAGATAGTTAACCCAAAATGAATGAATATCCGACATGCTGGCTGGCTCTCTGGAGCAGGAGGGGAGCAGCCAGCCGAGCCCGTGGCTCTCCTGCACCACGCTGGCTTTTCCAAAGAGGAAAGTGCCTCAGATCCTGCTGTTTTCACCCAGCATCACTCCCCTCTGAGCTGCTCCGCTCAGCCAAGCACGTCCAAACCCTCCTCCCCATTTCTCAAAGATGCCTCTACCCCAAACCAGGCAAGAGGAGGGGTGGGATGAAGCCCCCGGAGTGAGCTGCTGTGGTACCCCGGCCGTGCGGGAGGTGCTCATTAGCAGAGCCCGGGGCTGACAGGCTGCTCCTGGCCGGCCACGGCGATTTCCTCCTTTGGAATGCGGGCTCCGGGCCCCGGGGCTCTCTGCTCATTCAGCAATTCCGGGTGTAATGTGGGTTGATTGGTTTGTGTTCTAAGGGAGCAGCAAAAGATGCAGAAGGCACTTTCCAGGACCTGTGTTTGTGCAGCTTTCATGTCCCGTGATTCCAATCCTCCCGGCTTCATTAGCACTCAGTGCAAACATTTTGGGAAGCAGGAAGGTCAGCTCTGGAGGAGTGGGACAGGTTTCCAGGTGGGACTTCAGGATACCGCAGGGCACCTGCCTCCATTTCCCTCTTGGGCTGGATGAACCGAAGGGATAAAATCCTTGTCCTTACCCAGGTGTGCCTCCCTCCCCACCCTGGTTCTTGCAAGGAATTTAACTCTCTTCCTCCTCCATCATTTCTCCTTTTTTTTTTTTTCTTTTTCTTGCTGCTGCAGTGGAGAACATTTATTACAACCCCATGTAGGCTTCTTGCCAGCCAAAGATCTTCTGGCCATTGCCCAGCCAGACCAGAAGAAAAGGGCTCAGCCACTGGGTTTGGAAAGATCCTGCATGGAAAATGCTGTGGGTGAATTTGCAGGAGAAGGAGAAATCCGAGGGTTTTCTGTAGCTGCACAAGGGTGGCTTTCCTGGGTGCCAGGCATGGCCAGGGTTCAGGAGTGGGAAGGTGCTCCTTGGAGAAGTTGGGAGCTGCAGGGCAAACCTCAGCTTTCCTCTTAACCCTGTTCAGCCTACGGATGCTCCAAAGCCGCGAGGAAACAACGGCACTACATGATTTTATTTTTGCCTCGAGCCAAGCTCTGCCAGGAAAATTTCTCCCACGTATCCTGAACTGAGCCTGCGTGGGCAGCCCCCAGCAGCTGGTGCTGTCTCCCACCAAAGCCCAGTGGCAGTGAGTGTGGCAGGGAGGCCAGAGCTGCATCCCAAAATAATTGGGGTCCTCACGAGATGGAGAGCAGTGAGCTCAGCCTGGGGGAATGGAAACCTCTTATCCTACAAAGATACCCCTGGAGCTGTGGGTGATGCTGGGAGATGATGGTCCAAGGGAGAACCTTGTGGGAGCACCTCAGCCCACTGATGCTGCAGGAAAGGGCTCAGCTCTTCCCACAGCCACCATCCTCCTGCCATCCCTGTGTCCCTGCCATCCCTGTGTCCCTGCCAGCCCCAACCCTCAGCTCCCTCTGGGCTTTCAGATGCTTCTACAATGCCAGCAAGGGTTGGGAGCAGCATGCTATTGTAAGCATGAATGCAGAACCAGTCCCTTTCCTACCAGCTGTCAAAAAGTATTATTTAATCTCAAATAGATCTCAGTAGCTTTTTTGTTGTTGTTGTTTTCCCCAGTTTGTTTTAAGAAGGTTGTTGAGTGTGAGAAAGCAGGAAGCAGTGTCAATAACACAGTGGGTTTTTTTCTTTTCACAGACACCCTTTGAACTCTCTTTACTCTGCCTCTCCTCCAGTTACATTTACACACCCTATAAATAACCTTCCAGGGCTTTGAAATGCTTTTATTAAAGCTAAGAGTGGAGGTTTTTTTCCAAATCCAGTGTTATTTGCTGCATTATCTGTCGACAACCTTCAGCATAATTACTATAAATGGCTTTAGGTTTTAACCCATCCCTGTGTGTGCTGAATGAGAAGGAAATCCAGGCAGAAAAGTGGCAGAAGCTTGGGAAGGAGATGATGGATGTGCTGGGACCCCATGGCCCAAGGTCTCCAGGGTCTGTGGGGTGAGAGGAGCTGAGGCCAAGCCTGACCCAATTCACTGCCCATGGTCATCCCTGGGGACAGCTGCCCTGGACACTTGCAAGGTCCTGCATGAGCCCTGGATGTCTGAACCCGCCAGTCCCTACAGCCACAGCTCTGCTGGGAGCACTGGGAGCAGTGTTTGGGGACTGTGGGTCCATGAGCAGGGTGTCCCCAAGTCCAGCCTGCCCTGCAGGTGCAAATGTGTCACCTGTGCAGCCAGGGAGGGAACCTGGACCAGCATCCTCACGTTTGGGGTCAGGTCAGCACTATCTGCCTTTTTGGGATGGATACTTTAGGCTTTACCTTCGTAACTCCCAATTTTCAGTGATTTAAGCCAGAAAATGATGGTCTTTCATAATAATTCTCTACTGCCCACAACGCTCTGTTCCTTGGCTTCCCATGCCAGGAGCATTGCAGATCTTGCAGTAAGGTTTTGGGATTTCTCTGCTCTGGGTTTCCTTCCTTCCCACTGTGCTTTGTGGTGCAGCAAAATGATGGGAACCACCTGTACAACTTTTACTGACCCTCATTTTGCTCTTCTCCTTTTAGAGTTTTTTTGGCAGTTGTTTGCTTTTGGTTTTGGGTGGGTTTTTTGTTATTTTTTTTTTGTTTGATTGTTTGGGTTTGGTTTTTGGTTTTTGCTTTTTTTGGTTTGGTTTGGTTTGGTTTTGTTTGTTTTTGGGTGGTTTTGGGGGTGGTTTTGTTTGTTTGTTTGTTGGTTTTGTTTTTGGGTTTTTTTCCCGCTGTTAGTCACCACTAAGGCTATGGCTTAGAGAAGTGCTCAGGGTAAGTTTTGCTGTCTCCTGGAGCCACATCTGGAAAATCACCAGGTCCCCTTGTGTAGCTCTTGGTGACAGCAGATGGAGCTTTCTGGAACTTTAACGAGGTGTGAGGTAAGACCACTCCCCCCAGCCTTGCAGCCCCCAGGAGCGTTTATCTCTGCTTCTTACCTCACTAAATGATGAAAATCTCCTTCACCATCATCAGTCTCCAGTTTTCTGTGCCACTAGGCTGATGCAGGGAGCTCCTGCAGCTCAGCTGGGCTAGGGGTGGCTCTGCCCTGATCAATGTCCCTTGCAGCCACCTGCCACAAGAGTTGGATCTAGATGGCCTTTAAGGTACCCACTAACTCAAACCATTCTATAATTCTATGATTCTGTGAATTTCAAAGTCAGGAAATGACAAAACCAACCCACAATATTTTGAATTAATTGAAACATTTCTGTTTGCGAACATTTTTTTCTTGTTTCGTTAAGAACTACATATGGACAGTTAAAAACCAGCTCCCTAATATGATATTAACTGGAAAGTTAAGTCTTTATCATAACTTTAAATAGAATAAGATATTGTGACCATGGTGGATTAAACAACCTTTAATGAATTTATTCCTTCAAAATGGATTTCACTGGTTTGAGGTGGACATTTTTGGTAAAGGGAATGAAAACCAAAAAAAAAAACAAAAAAAAAAACCCTCTTAAGAAAATATTATAGCTGCCTAAAAATAAACCCACCAGTCCTGAAATATTTATAAATACATTGTTGGTATTATTGGGATGATGCATTTTGGAGGAACCGAAGGAAGGAGGGATTTTCCTGACCAGTGTGCTGGGAGCCTGGCAGGTAATTTTCTATTCTAGATGTAGCTTTTGCAGGCGAGTGCGAGCGATGAAGGGCATTAGCTAAATAAGAGATGATTTAGTGGTGATGGCACTGTTGGTCCACAGATCCCACAGCTGCTAAATTTCAATATAAACTCCATAACTCTGGAGGCAGAAAGAACTGAACACGCACAAGAGACTGTTTCTGAATATATTTTTCCCCCTCTCTCCAATAAAAGGCACAAATAATAGCGTATTTTTCAAAGTGCAAAGCACTTTACATTGCAAATACTTACATTAAATTTACATTTCACGGGTGAGTGGCCAGAGCTGCTGCTTGCCATATCCTTGCTGGTGACACTCCAGCAGTTGTACATGATCTAGTGGCCCTGGGCTGTGTGTGCCTGGATTGTCCAGGGGCAGAGGGGGCTGAGGGCAGAGCACTGGTGAGCTCAGCAAGCACCTGCCACAACCTTGCCTTCAAAGTCAGAGGGCAGAGGAGTGGGAGCACAGGGGAGCAGGTGCTGGGAGAAGGCCTTGTGCAGCGAGGTAGTGAATTCTGGGCGAAGCCGAGGGGAAATCCATTCTTCCAGTACTGGAGGGACAGGATTCCTGTGCCCTCGAGGCTGGAGGGGAGCGAGACAAATCCTTTTTTCAGGGTAACAGCCAAGCCATGCTCGGCAGCGGCCGGCCCGCGGGTGCGCGGTGCTGCCCTGGAAAGGTCAGCACACTCACTGTCCCCATCCTCTCCAGAGGTGATCGATGAGATGCAAACACTGCGCTGACAGTTGCTGTGGCCATGGAAAACTCATTTTCTGCTGCTCCTCGTGGAGAGGTGCAGAGCGGCCGCCGTCACCCCGATAACGGGTGTGCTGCTCCTGCCACGCGCCACCTTTCTGGTTTCTGTTGGCACAGACAATTTTCATGGAATCACAGAATCATCTAGGTTGGAAAAGATCTCTAAGACCATTAAGTCCAGCTGTTAACCCAGCACTGCCAGTGCCAGTCTCCAAGTGCCACATCCACATGTCCTAAATCCCATGTCTCCAAATGCCACAACCACATCTTTTAAATCCCTCCAGGGCTGACTCCACCACTGCCCTGGGCAGCCTGTTCCTGGGCTTGACAACCCTTCAAGTGAAGAACATTTTCCTAATAGCCAATCTCAGATAATTTCCTGCGTAATATCCAGTCTAAGACTGATTTTCACGCCCTCCTTTGAGGAGTTCTCTGTCGGAGCTGCCTTGGCAGTTACAGGCTCCCTGATTTTCCTGCCTAATCAGAAAAGGTTGCCCTCCCTTCCCTGTCCCTGCTGGGAATTGCTGCTGTGCCTGAGGCCACTGACCAACACCTGGGTGCTCCCTGGGGCTGGGTGGGTTGGAGGAATGAGTGTGCAACCCCCTGGCCATGGTCACGTCCCTCTGCAAAGTCCCTCTGCCACCAGCACGTCGTGTCAGGCAGGAGCCCAGCACTCTTTCACTGCCATGAGAAAATGTGGAGATTTTTTATCTCCTTTGTTTATCTGCAACATCCTTGATGACTTTTCTGATCAGTCCATACCCTGACCTTCTCACTCAGTGCATTGTTTCATTTCTAGTCTCAAGGTTTACTTTTTGTCATTTATCTGTGTCGGCTTTGGCACCTGCGAGCCCGGGGTCTGCACCTGAGTCACTCCTCACCTGCAGGGATTATTCCTCATTAGTTGCTGTGCTGGCATTTACCATCCTGGCAGCCTCTGGAGCCTGCCTGGTACGTGAGGCCAGGCTGAGTCACAGCTGGGTTTGCATCCATGGAAAATTAGTGGAGACATGAGAAGGCACAGTGGGGTCTGATCCCATCTCCAGAGAGTGCAGCAGGGCAGGGGTGCCAGCACAAGGAACCCTGGTGGGAGCATGTCCATTCCAGGCATGGAACAAGCATTTCTTTCCTGTGGGATTTATCCTACTGTGGTTTTTATCCACCAGTGCCCACACTCACTGATTAAAAACCCACGTGGGTTTGCCTGCCTGTGCTGCAGCCATGGCTTTGCTGATGTGTAACTGTAGCTGCCTGTTGGGATTTGCTCTTCTGGATTTGTTTGCAAGCTCCTGGGAGAGATCTCCCATTTTATGAATCCTTTTCCTGCACGCTGTGCTCCTGTTCCCTGTGAGCAGCAGCACAGCAGCACCGTGTCACCGAGCCTCACACCGTGTCACAGCCTGTGCCGCATCGTGGGGGCAGCTCCTGCTCTCAGCATCATCATTTCCAGAACGGTCCCTCTATGAAAAAATCTCAAGCAGTTCCTTAATAAACTAGTTCAGCGTATAAAGTATTTAACTGTTGTGTAATTTCCTGGCAAGCCAGCGGGTCCCCTAATAAATGCAGGAGCGTCGTGCTGGCTCCTGGCCAGCTCTCAGGCGTCCCTGGCCACTTGCCCTGTGCCAGCTCGTAAAATCCTGCCTTGCTGGCTCCCCTTCCCTTCCCACTTCCCACACCAGATCGCTGTGGTGGCACAGCCAGGTCGGGGGAGGTTTCTGTGAGCCCCCCAAGCCCGACTTAAGGCTCATTGCCCTGTCCTCTGCAGGGAGGAGGCTGGCCAGTGTCACCCGGCCACCATGGCCCCAGCACTTGTGTGACAGAACCAGTTTTTCTCCTCCCGTTTGCACACACAGAGCCCTTTCCCCAGGAGTCAGAGGGTTTCTGGCACCTGCAGCAAAGCCACAGGAAAGATCAACGACTTCAGGGGTTTCTCTGGGTTTTAGCAGTTTCTCACCTTTCTGGGCAGGAGGAAAAGCGTGGAGAAGTGATTCATCCCACCCCTGAAAAGCCAGCCAGAACCCAGCAGGGGAGCAGCCGAGCCTCGGGCAGCAAGTCAAACCTCGCCGTGCTCTAACCCAAGGTCACGGCTGTGGGGCCTGACTCAATACCTCAGCCTTTCGGGTCTGATCCCAGGGGTCTGACAGCTCACCACATTGGCCCATCCCTTCTTTCTGTTTATTAATTCCCTGCAATAACCCCCAGCTGCTGCCTTCCCTGCAAATCTCTCTCAAGGCACAGCTCCTCGCTCATGCTGCCGAGTGCCTGTGGGTCTGTTGGGGTGCTGGTGGGTCTGCTGAAGTGCTGGTGGGTTTTTTAGGGTGCTGGTGGGTCTGTTGTGGTGCTGGTGGTGCTGCAGCTGCCCATCCATGTGCTGTCCCAATGTGCTGGCCAGCTGCGTTTGAACCGGGAGGGAGATGGGACCGGGATGAAGCTTCAAAGGCTCTGAACCAGTTGCCAAGAAGTTCAAAGTGGCAGATTTGGGGTTTGTTTCAAGTCTTGACACCTTATTTTCTGAGCAGTTGGGATGCTGTGGTGGGGCTTGGGAGGCTCTCGCAGCCTGGCTGGGTATGTGGCTGTGGAACAGGTCCTGTGTTTGCTGCAGACCCCTCTGGGCAGGGGGTGATGCCTGACCCGGTGCTGCAGCCCCCAGCAAGCCTGGAGGAGAGAGGAAGAGGGGGCCAGATGCCTTTATGTGCAAAGTGAAACCATCTGGCCACAGACAGACAGACAGATGGACATCCCACACTGGGCTGTGTGGGCCTGGTGGGTGGCAGGGGCTCTCCAAGGTGAAGGATGGGGAGAGAGCTGCCTGAAAACACCTGGGCTGCAGTGTGAGAAGAGTATTATTCACCTGGCTGTGGGACTGGGCACACTGGGCACGCTGGGCACACTGGGTTTCCAGTGACACCACCACAGTTTGGGCTGCCTGCACAGCAAGGTCTGCTGGAAATCCTTCCTCTGCCTGGAATCAGTTAGGATTGCCCTAGATGATCTCTAGGGTCCCTTCTAACCCTTCTAATGATTCTTTGATTCCACACGTTACATTTTTATTCTTCAGATCCTCCACATCTCTACAGAGACATCCATTTGGGTGTGAGCAAAGGTTAAGTTCCCACAGCTGTGTGTGGGCCTCCCATGTCCAACCCCATTAAAACAAAGAGAGAAGGAGATCTGCTGGCACCAGGCCCTGTGTGAAGCTCACTGAGGCTCATGAGTTTTCCTGCTAACTTTGAGGACTTTGGACCCTGCCCTTTGGCACTTTGTGGCTGAGTGCCCTCAGAAGGGATTTATGCCCTGTGGGTAAGAGAGGGAGCTGCTGGGAAGCCCCTTCCATTTTCTCATCCACAGTGGTTTTTTGTATTAACAGATACATTTTGGGTAGGGCAGATAAATTCATGCAACATCATTATCCATATTTCTGAAGGAGAATCACTTAGAGGCTCTCTCTGAGCCTTTGGAAGGATGTGCTGGCCTGAATCTGCTTGAGGATGAAGTTGTGCTGGGGATGGTTTGGATCTGTTTGGATCATTTGTGCCAAGCCAGAGAAGCAGCAAAACCATCATGCTCTAAATGCTCATTGGAAGGATTTCGTTCTCGTGAGATTAATTTTAATTGTCTTAGTAGGGGGTAGCATGTTTGAATTTGGCAATTTCTACACTAAATGCACAAGAAGGCAAAATCTACTGGTAGACTTTCCCCTAGAAATGCTCCAAAGCACCAACCTTGAATTCCTCATCAGTCCAGGGGATTATGATCCCATTTTAGTCCTGTACGTGTAAGTTTGTGGGACTTTTATGTACATTCTCCCCACAAGGAAGACTCAAGCACCTGCTGAGTGCTCTGCTGAATCACAGCTCGGAGCACAACTTGCAACCATGATACAAATTAGGATTTTATTCACTATTTTATACCAGCACTATTTCTACCTTGCTGCCTAATATGGGGTTTTTTTCTCATTCCAGGCCAATTTCAGACCAGTTTCTTTGCTTGCTTGTCCTGCATCTATTTGCTCCAGCCAGCTTCTGCCATTGAAGGTTTCATTTGGAAGCACCATCCCATGAGGAAATCAACTGTGTTTTTGTTTGAAATTTCATATTTCTCCGTATTTCCTTATCTTTAGCTAAGTGGCCATCCCCTCCTAATTATAGTTTCCTCTTTTTGTAACTACTGCACTCAATTTGCAGCCTAATTACTCTTACCTTGTTTGTTTAATGAAGCTTATATAATGATTCCTGTGATCTTCATGAAACGTTACACTGGGATTTTACTTTTCACTTTATAAACTGTGATTTTATATTAATGTTTTTAACCTCAGGTTTCTAATCATAAAGTCATAAGGAGTTTAATTGATTTGAAACTAGCCATGCCCTGAAGTGTGTACATGTCAGATTGATTCAAATTGATCCAACGTGTTTAAATAAAACTCATGCCAAAAGCCCATTGCACCTTATGCTACCAGATATTTGCCCAAAGCCCTCTGGTTACTTAATTATGCTGCCATCTCTGCATAATAAATTATTGATTAGGATGTGTTTTTGTGTGTGTTTGTTGTAGTTTGGGGAGCCAGAGAAGCCCCCCAGCCCCACAGGGCAGTGCAGGCACATCGTGTGGGAGGGAACTGTTGCAAACCCACGTGGTGCTGGTACTGGAGGCTCCAGTCGCTGCTCACTGCAGCAATTTGCAAGTGTCTGCTCACATCCTTGTGTCTTCTCACAGTCTGGGCCAGTTTGGGTGCTCTGAGAAGCTACTCCTGCAGTTTAAAGAAAGGAATGGGAGGCCAGAGGGAGAATACAAGGTGTGGACCCAAGCTGACGCAGCAGCAACATCTGATTTCAAACGGAGTGGTCAGCCTGGAAATCCTCAGTGTCTGCTCTGCTGGGTCTGCTTTGCACATGGACCTGCACAGTTTGTTCAGATCTGACAGACCCAAACGTTTCCAGCTCACAAACACTCAGCTCTCTCGTGACAGACACAGAGGCTGCAGCCCCCAAGGCAGCCCTGCAAACTGTGACCAGCTGCCTCCCACAAGATGCTAAATTTGATATCTCTGGCTGAGGGATGCAGCAGCTATTCCTGCTGTTGAAAATACCCAAGAAATACCAAAATTCACTGTTTCATGGTGAACACCCTGAAGCCAAGGAAGTGCTTTTTGGAAAGTAAGATTTGATCCAAGCAATCCAAGAGCTAATCAGCAAAATCAAATGCTGCATTTTTATCTGAACCTGCCCCAGCCGTGCTCAGGTCATGTCACCATCACCAGGGTGTCTCTCCAGGGCCCCCATCCCTTCCCTGGAATCATTTACATATCTAGAAAAGCCTGATGAGATGATTGACATGAGAAAAAATTTGTGAAGTAAAACAAAGACAGTTCAATCTAGAAAGATGGCAACAGATTTTTATCTTTAATTAGACCTCAGTATTACTATTGGATTTTTATTTATTCTGTAGTTGATTCTGTTAGATTTTAATAAAATAGCTACATGTCAGTAGAGATAAGCAGAGACAAAACTGCTGAGTGCCTTTAAACATGGCAAAGTTGATTACAGTGACTGGTACAGTCAGAAGTAATGAAGTCACTTTTGGTTTTAAGCATCTTGGATTACTTTATTATAAATTTCTGTCAAAAAACATTGACTGAGCTGTGATGTATATTAATGCAAAGGTGCATAAATAAATAAATAAAAACCCAACAGGTGGATGTTGAGCCCCAGTAAATATTTCCTGGCACAGCCCTCTGTCGCAGCCGTGTCTCCTTCCCAGTCCCAGGGGTGAAGAGCTTGAGCTGGGTGAGGAGAATCCCACAGAAAAGCTTCCTTGGAGTCCTGGACTTTGCTGATCTGCCAGAAGCAGCAGAGCAGGGGCAGACAACAGGGGTGTAGTAAAATACAAAAATGCTGTTATCAGCCAAGCACCTGATTTCCAAGTTTCAGGGTAGATTTCCTGTGAGCTTCAAGTTTTGCTCTAGAGTTCTCTTTTCTAGGTAGATGACACTAATTAACTACATGAGCTCTGTTCCTCACAGACAGGACTTGTGGATTCAAGGAAACCAGAAATTCAGAGCTCAGAAAAAATCATGTTTGTTTGCTTTTATTTAACTGTTTGTGCCCTTGAAACCCACAACAGACACCCGCAAAAATCCTGGCTTAGGTTGTCATTTCTCCACAGGCCAAACAGAGGCGTTGTGCCTTGGTTCCAGGGCAGAATTCCCCATGGAGCACTTGTGACTGTGTTGCCCACGCCGGGGTAGCCCTCTGCACATGGTGTGTAAATCACACATCTCTGCGTTGCCTGGCTAGTAAAATACTGGAGCTCTAGAAATAATGTGCATTGCTCTCACGAGAGTATTTTTTATCAATCGCCCCATAAAATCCACCAAGGAATTATGTGAGTACCAATATATCTCTACCGTCCTCCCACTGATGAGAGCGTTTATTTGGTATAGACAAAATTGAATTTTAATTTGTTCTCCTTCACGCGGGCAGTTTTCCTCTCTCAGTGTAAATACCGCGCTTAAACAAACCAAGGAGTCTTCTGGGACGTGGGTTATGTGCATCACTCCTTTCCATGCCCTGGTGGCACTGGCTGACGGCAAACACAGCAGTGGCTGTGGCCAGCCAGCTCTGTTTCTTAGTCCCCTGAGCAGCAGGTGCCTCGTAACCACTGCTGGGGACGTTGGAAGGCACAGATTTTCCCGATGGCTGCGGCAGCCCTGAGTGCCCCCAGCCCCATCTGTGCCCACACTGCAGAGTTACACGCGCTGCAGGCAGCGGCTGTCTCTCTCTCTGTGTGCACATCCTGAGTTTGCAGCAGGTTCTGCCACCTGAGGACATCTCTGTGCTGCCTTCACGGCTCTGACGGTCCCCAAGTGCTGGTGGTGGCATCACCCACGCAGGGCGTGGCTGCTGTGACAGCCCAGATGGTCACCACTCTCCCCTCTCCACACTGACCACTGTGCCAACCCTGCCAGCTGTGCTTTGGGCTGGAGCACACTCTCTTTGCCACAGCAAGGAGAGGATGGTGGAATCACAGAATTGTTTAGGTTGGAAAAGCCCCCCCAAATCACTGATTCCAGCTGTCACCTCAGCACCACCGTGTTCATCACTGACCCAAGTCCTCAAGTGCCACATCCACACGTTTTTTGAACAATTCCAGAGATGGTGAATCCACAGCTTCCCTGGGCAGCCTCTTTCAGAACCTGACCACCCTTTCAGTGAAGAAATTTTCCCAAATATCCAACCTAAACCTCCCCATGCAATCATTTGGCCCATGTCGTTTTCTGCATCTCACAGAGGGTCTGGGGCTGTCAGAGGTCTCGGGGGGAATTGTGTGTGGTGGAGACAAATACTTCCGTGGTGTCCAGTGGTGCAGCAGCAGGCACTGGAGGGGCTGTGGGATCCATGGGACTGGATGGGCAGCCAGGGTGAAGGCAGAAAGGGACAGTGACACCCATGGAGCTGGTGATGGTTGTCTGCAGAAAACCAGGTATTGCCCAGCCAGCCCCTGGTCCCCAGCTGCCCCTCACACTCCAGCCTTGGCATCCAGCCTGAGAACCAACTGATGCAAACACTGCTTTTCCTGGGGCGGGTATTCCAGCTGCAGTCCCGATGTCTCTGTAGAGCAGGGCACTCCCGGCTGGGCTGTAAATTGAGCCCTCACTGCGGGGAGAGCCCCGGGGCGATGGGAACAGCCACGCTCCGTGGCCCTGGCTCTGGCAGCTCAGCGCTGTGAGGGCTGGAAGAGGCCAGGCAGAGGTTGTGCCTAATGGCAGCGAGGACAGGATGATTTATCCCGAGTCGCTGCGGGGCTGGGGGATATCTTTATCTCTGCCGAACCCCACAGCTGCCTGATAGAGCACAGCTCTCTCTCCTTGATAAGCGTGTGGACAGCATGTATAATTCTTGCAGAGCTTTCCTGCTAACCTAAACAGAGATTCTGCAAACTTTATGTGCTTGGAAGATAAAAGGTAATGAGACTCCATACATTTCCTGGCTGAGCCCCTTTACCAACCTTTCAATTGCTTCCAAAATGCCCCCTCGTAACCTCTCCATTAGAAATAGATTGGCGGTCTTAATTCTCCTCTTATCACAGACAGTGCCCAGGGGAGAGAGTCATGTCCTTCCCCTGCTGCTCTCCGGGAGAGATTTGCTTCCCCATGCAGCCGTAACCCGGAGCAGGTCCTGTGCTGCTGGCTGTGCCACACAGATGGGGAGGCGGCAGGGATTTGTGGCAGTTCATATATCTGCACTGATGGGGAAGAATTAAAGGAACAGGGGAGCACTGAAAGCAGACGATTGTGTTCCTGAGGTCGGGCTATTACATTTTATTTATCATTTAAAAATACCGTGTCTGCTGCCCTTTGAAACCTGCTGAAATCCAGCCCTGCTGGTGCTGCCCTGGATTTGCAGAAAAGAGCAATTTCTGTTCTTCATTAAACAAAGATGCCATCCGCTCCATCAGCTTTTGGGTTTGGTTCCAAGCAGCTCAAAGCTATTTTATCCTTCCTGATTTTTTTTAAACCGTGGCTGATGCCCACTTTTCTTTGCTCCTGGCTCCCTGGTCAAGCCAGGGAACAGAACCACATTGCTTTAGCCTGATCCCACGCTGGCTCAACAATCCAGGGACAGTTCCCAGCCCTGAAGCAGTGATCCTGTTTCTAGCACTGAATTGTGTAATTCCTGTTCTGTTTCTGGAGGTAAATAAGCCAAGGTGAGGTAAATAAGCTGGTACCTGTGCTTTGTGTCCTGTAGTCTCTCTGGATCAGCCTGTGGCTGGTCTGTGAGCTGGCCCTGGTCTCAGGATGCTCCCTGCCTGCTCTCCTGCCACAGAGCCTCTGGGTACCCACACTCCACACTGGGGCCACCTGTTACTGGTGTAGGCTGGGGTGTGTTTCATAGAAATCTGACACATAAACCTGTCAGGGCTCTTGTGAGGCTGATACAAGGTGTGCTCCTCTTTTCCAGGACTTTCAGGATGGGTGTGCTGGGAGCAGTGGGATGTGCTCTGCCCTGCTGGGGGAGGACATGGAGAGCCCAAAGGATGTTTCCAGGCTGTTCTCTGCCACCTGATGGGCTGGGGCAGTCCCTTGGACAGGCACAAAATGAGACTCCTGAAATTTTGGGTGGATTTATTGCACTGTGCTGCTCAAATGGCCCCAGAGTATCTGCCCAAGGCCAGTCTGACCCTTGCTGGTTTCTGCTTGCTCGGGAGACTGGAGAACGGGAGCTGCTCCTCCCCAGGCATTGCGATGCAGCCAGCCAAGTGCCAGAGTATCACCAAATGACTATTGATTTTCTAGCAGGGCGTCTGAGCTGTAAGCAGGAGAGCTGCTCTTTAGCCTGGCTGCGGGTGGCGAAGAAGAGAAAATCAGCAAAGTGTCGCTTACAGACTGCAGAGTGCCTTGCTGACCCTGCACACCCTGGGTGCCAAAGAGAGCTTTACTCCCTGCTGCAGCAGCAGCCATTGGAGTTGTTCTGTATGATGTGGATTGAACACTCTGGGGCCTGTGCAGGCAAGGGAGGCACACGGAGCTTGCTTTTTTGGGGGTCTGTGCCCACAGGGGACATTGTGAACTCCCAGGCACCTGAGGCAGGAGTGTTGCAGGAAGGGGGCTCATGCCAAAGAATCACAGAATGCTTTGGGTTGGAAGGAAGCACCTCATTCCAACCCCCTGCCACAGGCAGGGACACTTTCCACTGGACCCAAGGTTGCCCTGTCCAACCTGGCCTTGGCCACTTCCAGTGATGTCCAAGCCCTTGCCCGTGGGGTTTTGGTGGCTGTTGCTGCTCAGAGGTTTGTGCAGCGAGTTGCACTCTCTGAGGAGCAGCCGGGAGTTGTGTAACTGCTGCCATCAGGACGGTGCCTGTTGCTATAACTACAGTGCTCAGGATCCTGCCTGGCCAGCAGCACTGCCAGTGTGGAGGGAGCAGGAGGGCTTCTTTGAGTCCATGTTTATGCTGTCAGTCATGGTGGAATTGCATCCTGAAAACAACTTCTGACAGGTATGTATCTGTGTTTCAGAGACCCCCCAGGAGGAGATTGGATCTCCAGTGTTTGGCTGGCAGAGCTGGGGGTGTCCCACAGCCTCTGTGTCACAGTGCTGGCAGCTCTGGCCCTGGTACTGTGCCTCCCTGAGCTGCAGGGCTGGCCTCCAGCACAGGCAGGTTCATCCACCTGGAGGGATGTAAGTCTGGGTCAGGGCACTGGAGCGATGCTCCTCCAGCACCTTGGGAACTGTTTGTGTTGCAGAAAGTGCTGCCTCAGTTTCCCTCCATCTCTCCAATAATCTCACAGTTACCCATGGTACAAACACAGCTCCTGCCCACGTCTGTTAGGAAAACATGGCAAGGGCCACACTGACCTGTGTGGACAGTCCTGTCCTTGCTCCTGCATCCCCACTGCCCCCAAACATCCTGGAGAGCCCTGCCTGTCCCTGCCATGGCTGCTCCTGCTCAGGAATCTCAGCAGTGGCTCAGAGTTCCATTCCCCCAGGCTGGAGGGGTTTCCCTGAAATCCACACCCCCAGCACAGTCTGATCACGATGCTCTGGCCCAATCTGGCATCTTTTGTGTAACCTGCTCTGATCCCTCAATCCCAGGCATCATCCAAGGGATGTTTTCCAGCAGAAGGAGCCTTGTGCCAGAAGGAAAAAGTCAGTTCTGCCTTGGCAAGTGCTCCATCAGGAGCGATGCCCAAAATCCACCACCATTTCTTCCCACTCATTCCTGAAGCCGCAGCATCTGGGGCGATGAGGGGGGTGGCAGACAAAGCCCCCTCAAAATTTATCCCTTGCTTTATTCCCATCTGCCCCAGAGCAGCCAGTCGGCTGTGAGGGAGCTCAGAGGGCATGAAACCCTCTGCAGAACGTGGCCAGGCCGGGTCGGGGTGGTTTGGAGCAAGGTTTATCTGCTCCCGTCAGCTCCCCCAGTGCTGCAGCAGGACCAGGTGGCTGCTCTGCAGGGCCAGTGGTTTGCAGCTCTGCTTCATTTGGGGCTCTGGGGGTTTCCTGGGATAAATAAAGCCTCCTAGCAGACCGTCTCTGTAGCTCGAGGAGATGTGTGAGCATCCTCTGCTGCCTTGCAGTGAGGATCTCAGGCGGGTAATGACTTTGCTTGGCTAATTTAGCCCCTGCCCAACTCTGACTAATTACAAGCCCTTTTAGCTTTATTCTTGCGTAACCCTTTAAGTGTTTCCTTTGGAAAAGGCGTTGCTTGTGCTAAATGCAGAGCCTGTGAGCTTCTCAGAGCCTTTTTTCCAGGATAGCATCAAATGCAGGCTGCCAAGAAACCAGGCTGCAACACGTGTGGAAGTGCTGCTGAGCCAGCTCGGGAGTGCCCGGGGCAGGGATGGGGCCAACAGCAACCAGCAACTTAATTTTCCTCCTCCATTTTATATGGAGGGAGGGAGGGAGGGAGGAGGAGGAAATGTGTTGGACATCTTCTGCCTGCACTTTGAACTGAGTAATAAAACTGATTTTTGATGCCTCAAGGCACCTCTTGCAGGAGAGGTGTGGGATGTAAATTTTCCTGTTGGGTCAGGCTTTGCAGCCAGGCGAGGAGGGAGTGTGGGGCTGCTGCCCTGGCCACTGCTCCGGCCCTGCTCCCACATCTGCGGGGCGATGCTGTGCCCAGGGCAGTTGTTTGTCACAGACTCGGCGGGGGAGTCACCTGAGAGGCATCTCTGCCTCCAGCTGTGCCCTCCTAGGGCTGCTCCACGTGCAGAGGTGGCTCTTGCAGATGTGCAGCCTGCATTTGGCACTGTGTGATGAGCTGGAGGTCATTTAGATTCATTTTATAAATGAAATGGAGCTGGAAAGGGTCTCCCCGGGGGATACTCCCTGGAGCGAGCAGATCCTGGCTGTGGCTCCCCAAAACCATCAGCCCCAGCAAGAGAGGCTGGTGCTGCCTCTTGCCCAGCGCCCTGGCACGGGTTGGAGCAGCTCATGCCCACTTCTGTCCTGATTTGGCAGCCTGGGGAGGCAAAGGCAGAGCAGGGAGAGGAGCTGACAGTGCCCTCCTGCCAAGCATCTGCAGGCTGTGATCCATGCACAGACTGGGAAGTACCTGGGCAGTGATGGTGTTAAAATAAACACAAATTGTGTGGCATGGGCAAAGGTGATTTATGGCAATAAGCAGCTACCAGAGTTATGAAATGGGTCTGACAATGGCTTGTTATAATAAGATGCGAAGGGAAGATGCAGGGGGGAACATGTGGCAGAGTTATGCAGGGATCAGCAACCCTTTCAAAATTCATTAACAGCAAAGATTCAGTCTTGATGTTTTAATTATCTGCTAGACACAATGCCCTGGACAACCAGTGGCTTATTTTCTCTCCTGGGCTCTGAAACAGCAATAATTCTCTCTCTCCCAGCTTAAGAAGGGATGGAGCACTGGTGAAAAAAGGCAGCCTGCAGGCTGGGGAGATGGGGAAGGAGCCGGGTGTGTTCCCAGCAGCACGGTGTAACTTCTCCTGCAGCCCCATGGAACATGTGGCACCCACCACGCTCTCAGGGCAGGGAGGTGTGTGTGGCACGGCCGTGACACAGAGATGTGTTTGCGAATGTAAAAGAGTTATTTAGCAAACTGCCAGAGCTGGAGGCTAAGCGATGGTAAATGGAGCAGCTGTTGGCTTCTATTTTCCTCCAGCAGCTTATCAGAGATCATCGCTTCAATCAAAGGCACTTAAAAAATCTTTGACAATCAATTCATATTCTCCTCTGTGCAGAGGAGAGAAGAAATACTAATAAAAGACCTCCCATGATTGCCTCTGTAATTTCCTTTGTACAAGATAAGTTTAGGTCCTAGTTCATAAAGTACAACACGTCGGACATTAAGTTGTTGTTTTATTCAGAAAAATGCTGCCAGCTCCTAAAGAATTCAATTTTGTGATTCATAAAACCTTTATTCCACATCTCTGTGTCACACTCTTTGAATACTTAATCTCAGACAGACTTGATTGGTAAAAAGATAGTCCTATTTCTAGCTCGGAAAAACATCTATACAACAGCAAGGAAAACTTTCCTAGCAGAGCAAGGAAAAATACAAGATCCTGAAACATTAGGTAACAACAAAATACTCATTAAAACTGATGGCTTTACAGAAGCTACCTGGAGCCGGGGAAAAGCCCGTTCATAAATACTTGAATGGCATTTTGTTGTGCCGTTATCCCTTGTTATTCATGTCCTCGAAGTGTCTCCTGCAGGAAACAAGGTGCACGTCGAGATCCCGTGGAGATGAGTGGAACTGATGCTCCCAGTGCCAGGGGAGGATGTGACTGGGGCACGGGAGGGGAGGAGCTGCTCTGCTGCTCCCCTGGGGCAGCCGGGCACTGCTTCTGCCCAAGGAGGGCAGGGGGCACTGAGGGGCTTCAAGGTTAAGATGTGACTGTGCTGCTGTGGCGCTTTTTAACCTTTGTACCCCAGGCAAACAGGTTTGTGCTGCTCGGGGATCCGAGCTTTCCTCTTGAAGAATGGGCTGTGATCTGTAGTTTTATTGCCTTTTCCTTTTGGTTAAGGTCTGCACAAGAGGCTGGCTGCCCCAGAGAGCTGGAACTGGGATGCTTCAGAAAGCAGCTCCACTCCGCTGGAGAAACAAGCCTAATGGGAAAATGCAAATTCACCAGAGAGCAGGTATCAGGTGGAGATATTCTCCCTGTCCAGGTGTGTGTGCTTAGGATACAGGCATTTGGATGTGCCAGCTTGGATTTTGCTCTTTCTCCTAATTGTAAGTAATGGGAAAGCAGATGTTTAGGGCCATATTCAACAAGGCACTGAGGTATCTAATGGCCACTGAAGGGTTTGCGAGCCCCAAACACACATATTCAACTCCCTTCCTCCAAAACCTCAAATCCCAAAATGTTAGGGTTTTTTTTTTTTTTCCGACGTGATTCTCTTTTATCAATTAGAGATCAAACAGATGAGCAGATGGCAAAACTGCACCTGCAACACCTCTGCCAAAGCCTCCTCTGGACCCAGCTCCTCCTGACAGATTTGGGGTTTTACTCCGTGCCTTGAATTTTTCAACTGGGCAGCTTTGGGCAGACAGGTACAGAGGTGCCCAGCACTCCCACCCTGGCCAGGACCCCCCATAAATCCCCAGGATCCCTGTGCACCCATTCCTGCCTCACTTTCTGCCAGCCCTGCTGGGAACAGAGCTGTTTGTGCCTCCTGATTGATGGCAGGCATAAAACGCTGCTGCTGAGACGAGCGTGGTTTATTGCTCTGTAATTCATCCCCGGGGGGAGGTGGCTGCCCTGCGCCCCGGCCGTGATACCCGGCTGTGCTGATGGATGGCTCCAAGGCCACCGCGTGCCCCGCTGTCGCCAGCTGTGCCCCGCGGTGGGACGGGGCTGGCAGCGGGGGGACGAACCCCTGGCACTTGCGGCAAGGGCTTGGTTCAGGCTGGAGCTCTGCTGTGCGCGGCGCCGGGGGGTGCATATTTGCATTTTCATGTATTTATGTGTACACATACATCCGAAGACCCTCTCCTCAGGTTTAAGGGGGGGGGGGTCCAAAATCCCCCAATTAGCTGGAAATTAGCCGCCGGGCCAAGCAGGGAGCAGCAGCCTGCGGGCATCTGCAGCTGTCTCGGGGCAACAGGTAGCAGAGGCAGCGTGGTGCAGGAGCAGCCCATCTCCTCACGCCTGACCTTCATCTGCCCGGGGAAGGAGAGTGATAACTCACCGGCAGCACTGCCACCACCGCCTTAATTGGTCTCATCTCAAGAGTGAAGATAAAGGTCGCCTCGTAGCTGAGTTCAGCCAATATGTTCTCCATATGGACAAGAAATGTTGCTTTTGTGTTAGCCATGCGCTGAAGTAGGGCTTATTTCTCTCTTTTTTTTTTTTTTCCACGGGGTTTTAAACTTGGATGTAGCTAAGCACCAGTCATTAAAAGTAGCTCCAGCTATGAGAAGAACTTATGGTATTTATAGGCAGTTAAAAGAAATCGCTGCTTCCCATTTAATGCTCCAGTTCAGCAAATCACTTAAGTGCACGGGTAAATTGCAGCGTGTGATGAATCCTCCCCACACTGGGCTTGTGTGCACCTTCCCGTGCTCTCCGAGGGACTTAGGTGTGCTCTTAAGAAGGGAAAAGCAATATTTATGGGCTTTACTCAGGGCTGGGCTGAATCGAGGCCATTTTATTAGGAGAAAATGTAGCGATATTACATCAAAGCTCTTGTTATTTATAAAGAGCTACAGTCCTCTTCTGATGACAAGACAATTGCGGGAAGTGATCAAAGAAGGTTTGAAAGCTGCGGCGAAGGCATTGTTTGTGACACATGGGAGAGGACTCCTCACCTCTGCTCTTATCTGCTGCTCCCAAACCAATATTGACACGGGCTCCCAGCCGCCGGCTGAAGGGCACCGCGTGTTTGAGTAGTGGTATTTAACATAACAAACACGCTAATCATTGTATCAACACTCCTGGCTGCGAGATCGTGCATATCTGAGGAGGGTTTCAGCCCCCTGGAGCTGGCTTTGTCACGGTGAAGGGGGTGGCAGGGGCAGGGGCAGCATCCTCTCCTGGCGCTGCTCTTGCCGAGCAAGGAGAGCTGGGGAACAGAGGTGCCCGGCAGGTCTCCATCCTCCACCATGCTTCTCCAGGCGTGGCCATCGACGGGGACAAGGATTTTGGACTCCTGCCCCGAGCACCGTGTCCCTGCCCTCTGAGGGGCACCGCTCCTCCGAGCTGGTGCCAGCGGGAGGGGACTGGAGGCTCCTGGGGTGCTCATGCCCAGTGCAAGCAGCAGTGGGACATCGCCCAGACCCTGCTGCCCCTGGGCACAGCTCAAACCTGGGCTAAAATGCTGCATTCTGAATTCTGAAGCCAGTCCTGCAGCAGGGAGGCAGGGACTGGGTGAGGCATGGAGCTGACATGGAGATTTGGGGTTCCTGGAGCCCAGCCTGGCAGGGACATTGCCTGCCCAGCTGCATGGGCCTGGTGGGACAGCAGGTAGGAAGGGGTGGGAGAAGGCAGGGAGAGAAGCCAGCCTGTCCCTGTGCTGAGGGACATATCCCATATTTCCATATCCCACTGTGTAGGTTTAGGGATGGCAAAGCACATTTCTGAAGGCTCTGTTGGAGCCTACCTGCTCTGACTTTTGCAGCAGGGTTGATACAAAAAAAAAAAAAAAAAAGAAAAAGAAGCATTTCTTTTTTTGGATATTTCCCCTCCTTTTTTTAGGATTTTTTCCTTTCCTTGGAGTGCTGGCTTTCCTCAGAATATAAATGCCTGAATAATCTCAGCTGATCTTTCTTCACTCTCCTCTTGGGACTGAGGTGTGGAAGATAAAATTCCTCCCCCTCCTTCCTGGAGACACAGTTTATCTAAAGAAATTCTGTTGTTCTCAGAAGAAAGGCTGTCCAAGGGAGCTCAGCACTGGTGCCCAGAGCTGGTGCCAGCCCTGGCCAGCCCGGGGAGGTGGGAGCAGGGCAGGCATCCTGCAGGGATGGCCCCAGCACCAGCCTGGGTTTCACGGGGGCTGAGGTGAAATTCGATTGTTTCCTTTGCAGATGGCAGTAAGGCTGTGACCCAAGGGCTCAGGAACATCTCCGGTTCCTGAATTTGCTTCCCTTCGAATGCTCAATGCCAAAAAAAAAAAAAAAAAAA
>WEKY01049427.1:1237246-1257190 GCA_013390045.1 Picathartes gymnocephalus
AAAAAAAAGGAAAATAAAAAGGAAAAAAAAAAAGAAAAAAGAAAGAAGTAGCAAGATCCCAAGATGTTTTGGTCTCACAGCACTGGGAGCTCAGAACCATTTGTGTGGTGAGGGCAGCCCTGCCCCAAAACAGGGATGATGGGGCAGACCCACTTTGGGCTGCCTGGGAGGGGAAGCCTGCAGCCAGGACCACTCCTCCTTCAGATATCTGTGAAGGCTTTGAGCCCTTGAAATCCATTATTAAAAAATCTCTTTGACTTCAGCAGGAGCAGGATTTCATCTTTAGTCCGAGTTTTGAGCAGAGAAGGGATTTCAGCTTGGGGAAGCTGGGCTGGATTAATCTTTTGTGTATGGGTTTCAAACATCTTTCACATTCACTTTAGCTTTACCTGTGTTGAACTAGGAAATAAATAATGGATATGGGAAGTAGGGTAATGCATTGTGGCACTGAAACCCTGGAGATGGCTGAATAATAAATAAAAGCCTTTTATCAGCGGCTTATGTCCTCTCTGGCTGAGTATCAAGCTGGGCAGCGAGAAGAGCAGTGCAAGGGTGAAGGGAGAGGAGAGGAAAAGGCAGCAGGAGCACAGCAGCCCTGGGGGAAAGCCCCTGGGACAAACCAAGAGCAGCAGCAGGCTGCCAGTGCACTGCTGAGGACGGGGTTTTGTCCCACTAAGCAGTGTCCCCCTCTCAGGGGGCTGTGACTGTTTACAGGCTGGTGCTGAGGCAGGATTTGGGCAGTTGTGCTCATTGCCTGGCTGGGAGGTCCCATCGAGCCCTGCCAGGGGAACACCAGCACCTCCAAAACGTAGAGGGGACTTCAGTTCAGAGAGACGAGTTTAGAGAAAAGTGTTAACTCCTGACCTCCATGAAGCCTGGAGTCATGAATTGCAGGAAATGCTGGGAGGGACCATGGGGAAGGGGAGGGCTGAGGGGGGAGCCTGAGGCTCAGCTGAACCCCAGGAGGAGAATGTGGTGTAAAGACCCTGGACCAGGACCCTTTTCCAGGGAAGCAGAACCAGGAACCATCCTGGTGGGAGCTGTGTGTGTATCCCAAGAGCCATTGAGCTGCTTCACACAGAGATGCCTTGGAGCTGAAACGAGGCGTTGGCAGCTACAGGCGTGGATTGCTTCTCTCTGCACATCTGTCTCTAAACCCTGTAACTGCATTGTTCCCATTTGCAGCAAAAAAACCCTGTTTTCTACTTAATGTTTGTCTCCTCCGAGGAGTGATCCCAGGGGGCTGGCAGGTTTCTGGGGCCTCTTGCCCCTGTGTGTGCTCCTGGAGGGTTTGGGACATCTGCGAGAGGGAGCAGATGGGGACTCACCCCACAGCACTGCCCGGGGGAGGAGGCACAGGGGGATGAAACCATTTCCCTACGGAGAGAAACACGTGGAGGAGTTTGTCTCCGTGAGACCTGCTGAATCCCAGATAATTCCTGCAAGTCCCCATGGCCGCTGGAGTTAATCGATGCCGTTTGTTTGCCTTTGGGGCAGAGGGTATCGATCCCTTTGTCTCCCTCCCTCCTTGCGTGATGCCAGGTGTCTGAAACGTGTCCAAGTTGTGCCGGTGCCAGGCCGAGTGGCAGCTGAATTATCACCTGGGTCACTCGGTTGCTGTTGGAAATGCACAATAAGCTCCCAGCCATGAAAGAGGAAAAAGAAAAAGCCAAACAAAACCCCCAGCAGCTGCAAGCCCTCTGTGCTGGCTGGAGAAAAGCGTGGCCAGAACAATGCCCTGACCCGTGTGCTGGGACTGCTGCAGAGGGTGTCCCCATTGGTTTGGGGCAGCGGCCCCTCCGCGGGGGTTGTTCACAGGGACTGCCTCCATGTGGGTGCTGCACCCCTGGGAGGTGGCAGTGGCTCCCCAGCTGCCCCTTGGGATGGCTGTCCCTGCTCGGCGAGCGGCGGTGGCTGCGGCACAGCTCTCCCCCTCCTCCCCCTCCTTCTCCTCCTCCACCTCCCTGCAGCTCTGCTCTCATCCATAAACAGCCTAATGCAATTCCCTCCAGCCTGGCTCTGCAACAGGTACCAGCTCTAATGAGGATAACTCGAGGGGCTGCGTGCTGCCTCGTGAGCCGGCTCAGCCTTCTCATTGCCGGGCTGCTGGAAGCTGTCCCTGCCCAAGGCACGGCGCTGGAACTGGAAGATTTTTAAGGTCCCTTCCAATCCAAACCATTCTGTGATCCCATGGTTCTGCTGGCTGCCTTCATGACAGCTTCCCTGGCAAGGTTTGTGCAGGTGAAGGGCTCCATGGGCCACCTTGCCACCATTGCACACTGCCAGCCAGAAAGGGGAGCAGGATGAGGCCGTGCTGCCTCAGTTTGTGTGAGTGCCTGTCTGTGATGTGTGTGGCCAGCTGTGTACATAACTTTATCCCCCTATAGATGTGCTCCATACTGTGAATGTGCTGAGGGCCCAGAGCAGCAGCAGCAGCCTCCCCTCTCGGGCTGATGGATCCAGCATGGTGAATTCTCCTCTGACAGTCAGGACTTTGCCAAGAGCTTAAAACTATATAGTGGGTGCTAGAAACGATCTAAAGTTGGGATTCTAAAAAAATTATTATTGCTGCTTCATTCTTTTGTGCTGTGGTCATTGAGGCTCTGCGTGGACCAGGTTTTTTGGGGCAATTTGGAGAAGCCGAAGAGAACTCTACACAAGACAGCGACAGTCACAAAACTGCTGGAGGTGGAGGCTTGGTGCAAGGTGATTAGCATTAATTTTTCAATCAGCTAACAAGAGACACTGTTGCCAGTGCCTTTTCAATGCTAGCAGAAATGGTAAGAGCCACGTCTGGTGGTTCCTCTGGTGCCAGCCCAGGCTGCATGACCAGAAAGGCTCAGCCCACGTTAACTGCAGCTGGAATCTCCCTCCCGTTTGAGCGCAGGGATGACCTGGCAGCAAAGCACCCAGCCTTTAGATGCTGGCACCTCTCAAACTGGCTAAGGCACCCACAGAGTGCTCAGAAACCCATCCCTTGAACAGCCCTGATTCAGTGGGAGGTGCCCGTGCAGCTCCGGGAGCACAAACCAGCACTGAAGTAGCAAAGCGTGTTATTCCAGCAGAGCAGAAACCGTCAGGAGTGCCCCTGCTAGGGCTGCAGAGGCAGCTTTAGTGCCTCTCTCGATGCACAGCAGAAGCATTAATAGGAAGCAAGGAGCATTTATCAAACACCTGAAGGCTTCGCCTCTGTGCAGCTGATGGGAGACATCTGCACATCTTTATATGTGTGCCCTTGCTGGGGAGGAAAGAGGGGTTTCTGCTGCTGCAAGGAAATGGTGCCAGAGCTGCAAGGGAGCGTGTTTGAGCTGGGGCTGCTGGGCCCGCTGATCTGTGACCCTTGGGCTGGGCAGTGTGATGGGACATTACAGCGAGTCAGGGCTGGACTGTGAATAAATGGCCAAAGAGAGCTCAGCACAGGCTGGTTCTGGAGCCCCACTGGGCAGAGAGCAGCTCTCCTCAGGTGTTGCACCAGGCTGACTCCATCACCCTGGGCAGCAAGGGGAAATCCCAAACCAGGGATGAATTTTCACCGCAGCAGCTGGAATGCTTGCACTCACATTCCTTGATCGCTCCTTTTCATTTTCCTGTGGGAAATTGTAGAAAACGCCTTCCTCCTGTGCCAAGAGCCACTGGGGAGCTCCTAGTTTCCCTGTGCAGCTGGGAATGTCTCTCAGCAGTGCCAGGCATCTCACCCCCACAGCGTGGCCCTGGGGTACCCGTGCTGTGGGAGATGGGAGCTGCAGGGCCCTCGGGAGCTGCAGGGCTCTTGGAAGAAGCATCTTGCAGATGTCAGGATACCAGCCTGATCTGCACTGCCAGCTGTCGTGTCCCCAGGCACCTTCCGTGTGAGAGGATGTGGGGGGACAAGTGCCACAGGAGCAGCAGCACCCACAAGAGCTGGGGACGGTGACCATGTTTGTGTTCTTGCTGCTCAGCCAAGCGTCGAGTTCCACAGCTGCTCTCTAGATGTGATTTAAAATCCTGTGCACACGTTATTGCCATTCACAAAAAGGTATTTTGACAGGGCTCTGTGATACACTAATTAGAAACAGTCACTTAAAATCCACATCTGAAATGCGTTGTGGAATTGAGGTTCAAGGAGTGCAGGTTTGCTACAGACACCAGATTCCTAAAGAACAATTTCCCACACCTAAATAATGATGTTTTCCATCATGTTACATCCATTAGCTATAACTTGGCAGTTGCATCCATCATAATATGGTATTTCGGGGAAATAAATGAGTGTATTTTTCTCTGTGAGAACCAAGGCAAAAATATCTTGCTGCTGAAATATCGAGCAGGTTTATACAGTGAGACCAAGTGCAGATTCCTGCTCTAATACATTGATTCAGCCATTAACATACAGCATAGACTAGTCTGCTTTCTCCTAATCCTGTAACTTCAAAACTAACATTTTCATAGTTACTTCTCATTAAGGTTGCTTTTAAACCATGCAACCAGCTTTCCAGAAATGTTATTAAACAACAGCATAACCCTGCCAGAACCAGCCTGTATTTGTTGCTGTTTCCAATAGATGTAGTACTTTTTAGTCTCCTTGTCTTGGGAGGGTGTTGTCTTTCCCTTCGCTTTTTAAAAGCATTAAAATTGAATTTTCCAAGTTCTTTCCCGCCATACATATGTGCCGGTAGGTCCCTGATTTTCTATTTCCAGAATGGGGACTGGGCTAGTGCATTTCCGGAAGGAGAGTGACACAGTTCCATGCACACACACATATGCTTTCCCTGTTTTCCCACTGCTGTTGATGGGAAGGGCACTGACATTCCCGTCGTACTCCGTCAGCGTCACTTCTGCCTCGCGTCGGAGCAGGACGTGCTGCTCCGGTGGGATGAGCCAAGGAGGAGGAGCAGAGGAGTGTTTTGCTGTGCACCCCTCACGTGTGCTGCCCCAGCGTCCCTGGGTGCCTGTCCTCTGGTGTTTTCCCAGCTGTAAACTGGGAATGAAGGCAGTCCAACCTGGGAGGGATTAACGAGCCACTGGCTGTGCTGGCAGCACAGGGAGCACCTGGTAAAAGCTGCACCTTGCCAGGCTAAGGGCCTTCCCCAGCATCTCTGGGGTCGGTGGGATTTGAAGGGGACTGACCACCCCTTGGAAGAAGGAGACGGCTCATGTGGGCTTGATTTAAAACTGGCCCATGCTGTAGTTTAACTGCATGCACGAGACTGGTGATGTGAAACTGCTCCTCATCTGGGAGGAGGAAGAGGAGGAAGCAGCAGCTCCAGATGCTCCGTGTGGGCACTGCCTGTCCCCTACAATCCCCTGGCCCTTCGAGGGATGGTGCATTGTCTGCTGGGGTGTGACTGAGGTGTGGGTGAGGTGGACAACACTGGATGGGAATGAGCAATCAAATATACCACTCCTTCCATGCTCCAGCCCCAGAACTTGTCAGCTGGGACTATGGAATATTTCACCTGAACAACAGTGGGGAAAAAATGCGTTGGGGATTGGGGATTGTAGTGTACCTTGCTCTGGGACTGACACCCAGGAAATGTTGTATAGAAACAAATGTATTGAGGGATGGAGAACCCAGGGATGATTGATAAACAAACCACATACAAACAGCACAGACTTTGGAAAATGTGCCAGTTAAAGATTTCCAGTGATATAATCACAGGATATTTAAAAAGCTTGATTCTCAGTGAGCCTAATCAAAGGGCAGTTCCTGAACCTCAGCTACAAAGCGAGACCACATGCTGGAACAACATGAGCACTAATCTCAGGCTTTAATAGACTACAAGAGCTAAAAAATGCTCCTGGGACGACGGCAGCAGACGCCTCGTGGAGCGAGTGAGCAGCAGAGAGAAATAGCAGAGGAATCAGCACCTTCCTCTCTTCCACTGGGTGCTGATACAGGAGATGGGGAAACACCAATGGGATCTCCTGCTTCCAACAGTGCAGCCCCCATTGATTTCTAAAGCAATAAAATCGGCCTTTAGTCAAGCACTGCAAAGTTGCATAAAGCATATTTGATGGATTACACCTATCAAAACTTTTAGCGAGAGGAACAGTTACAATTAACAGGCTCCGAACAGGATCTTCTCTGCAATTTTTTCCTTGACATCATCAGTAATTACCTGCACGAAATGTGCTGCTGCTGCTCAGCTGGGGCTTGTCAATCAAGAGGCAGCTCAGAACCAGAACATCATAAATTTGCTGTCATAAACTTTGCTGCCAGATTGAGGGAGAAGCACTGACAGAAGGGTATGAAGCATCTGCAGGGATTCACATCCCTCCCCATGCACTTGTGGCTGAACACGAGGAGGGAAATTACTCCAGAGCTGTGCCACACGCACTGGCTGAAAATGCCAGTACTTCCAGCTCTCCAGAAGAGCCATCCCACAATTACCTTATGTGAGCCTGGCAGTTCCCTCCGCTGGAGAGATACAAGGTTATTAAGCAAATATGATTAATGAATAAAAGAACCTCTGGCATGCTGGAACGAGGCTCTGAGGCCTGTTGGGCTCCAGGAGGATTCATCAGCTTGTGCTTTGGGAACTGCGTCAGGTTTCTGCAGTAATATGATTAACACGCTGTGTAATGGGCTAAATCCATCCCAAGCGTCCCTCCAGTTAAGCCTCTGTGTGGACACCTGGGATGAATTTGGCCCTTTTACAGTGGATGCACTTGACAGAGCTGGAAGAAAGGAGGGTACTGAGTTACTACTACAGCTGGGAAGGGGGATAGCAAAAAGGATGGAGAGCAGGGATGGGTCTGGAAGGGATCCAGAGCAGCCCCTGTCCTCGGCACCTTCCTGAAGCACAGGAGGGCTGTGGGTTGGAGCGATGTGTGTGGAGCCTGCGTGCCTGCTCTGCCACCCCCAGGGACAGCTGCCACTCCGCGGCACCTTCCAGCCAAAGCCGTGGGACTTGGCCACACGCTCGCCTGCCACGTGGCGCTGCCGTCCCCAGCTCCAGAAGCCGCGGGGCTGCCAGACCTCACCGGCTGCAGGGAGGGGAAGGATGGGGAGCGCTGCCTTCCTTATCTGCGGGGCCAGATTGCGAGCAGCTGTGGGCAGATAAAGAGCGATGGAGATCGGCTGGAGGAAGGCGTTTGCTTGCCCTACAAAGCAAACTCGCTCTCCCTTTTCCCAGCGCGCTCTGGCAGCAGCCAGGCTGCCTTCTGGGCAGGGAAATCTTTTCTGCTGCAGGGGTAAGAGCAGGAACTTGAGTGACTGATTTCAGTTTATTTACTGCTTTATCTCGCCCTGTCGGGGCTGCTGCTGCTTCCTATCTGCCCCAGTCCGGGATGGGTGTCCCCCAGAACCCTCGCCAGGCTTGGCCGCAGGTTTTGCTCCAGTACTGGAATGCTCTTACGTAGGTAGGCTCTGTCTTGCTCTCATGTCCTGTATTGCATTAATTGTAACATGATATTTCTTACTCATTCCAATGCACCTTCCATTTTGGGCAAGTTCCATGTTTTTGTACTGTTTTAATAATTTCCAGCAAGTACCTTTGTTTTCCAGCCTTGGATGGTTTCATCTGTGTGTTCACTGTGGTCCTTTACAGTTCACTTTAGTCTCGTAATTCCTGAGCAAGGAATCGAGTCTTTAGAGGAACTGCCTCGAAAGGGATTAATCGCAGCCAGACCTCGTTAAAATCCCGTTGCCACACCAATTCCCCACACTTACAGAATCCGACCACAGTGTGAAAATTGATATTTATGCTGAGGAGTGTCAGTGCACTGCTTCCTGATTTACTGTCCTCTGGGGTTTGAGCTCTGGGGATGCCAGTGAGATGTGCTGTTCCATTTCCAAGGCCCCAAAATTAAATAACTGCTCACCTAGGCACTTCAGCACCAAATGTGGTCAGCACAGTAACGCTGCTGGATTCTGTGGATGACCAGCCTTCAGCTTTATTGCCTGATTTCTTGCAGTCTGATTCCAGCAACTTGTTGAGCTGGATGAAAACAGTAGCAGAACAGCCAGATTTGGCGATAGGGATTGAAAATCTGCTTTAAATTCATTTCTCTCAGCCTGTGGTCTCCCTCCATCCTGCTGGATAATAGGGGACAGCCTTGGCACATTGGTGAAAGATTTCCAAGGAGACCCAAACCTTTGGGGAAAGTTTTTCCAGAGGGAACATGACCCTCCAGGATTCCTGGGGACCTGTCTTTTCCCTGAGCACCACATCCCCTGGCTGACTGAAGAGCGCTCTTTCCCCAAGGTCTACAACGTGTTTCAGAGTTTGTTGAAACTGATAAAAATCTCTCTTGGCTACCAGGATTATGACACAACAAAATAGAAATTTTTGTGATTTTTCTCTACAGTGGAAAAACTCTGCAAAATAAGTGTCTGTTGGCTTTGAAAGTCCCCTGCTCCAATACTCTTACCAGATGGCTGATGGCTCACAGGGATGTGGCTGGTCTGTGTTTGCAACCCTTTAGCTCCCATGGAGATGTGGCTGTTTGGTCAGGAAAGAGCAAGTTCTGCCTGAGATTGTGGCTGTGGCCTCTGGGGCTTTTTAGGGTACAGGAAGAGAGAGTGGGGAGCCCCACATACCACAGCTGGCAGGGCACAGCCTGCCCAGCCCCATGAGATACCCTAGGCACTGGTGTGGCAGTGACACCCTGCAGCTTTTCCATGGGATGCTGCTGTGGCCTGGAAGAGCATGTTCCCAAAAAGGATGCCAAGGCACATGCGCTGGAGCAGGGGCAACCTGTGCTGAGAGTTCTAATGGTCCTGGTGTGACCAGCAATGGATCTGTTAACCTGGTGCCTGCAACTAGGAAAGACAGGCTTATTCCTGTACCTCCCAGGAGACAGGCTGAGGCTATTATAAAGTTATTAAGCTATTATTATACATAGGTATTAAGGCTGAATTAAGAAGTCAAGTGATAGGAGGGCATACAAAAGAGAAACCTCAGAGGTGTGCAGCAGGAGTCAGGGAAAGAGGGAGGCATTTGTTGTGGGAAGGGGCTGGTGTGTCTGTGGGATCAACCAGAGCCAGAGGAGATAAACAGTAAGTCACCCCTGAGCTCCTGACAAGGTGTATAAACCATTTTCTTCTGCCATATGGCTGATTTGTGAGGATTCCTGCAGGGAGCTGAGCCAAAGGGCCCTTGTGCTGAGGACATCCTACTCACCAGATCACTAAATTCTGTTGTGCTCTGCAGCGTGAGCAGGGACCAGCCAAGCTCCAAAATCCAGGGAAAAGCTCCCCTGGGACTGCATTTGTTATGGGCCTCTGCAAGAATTATGCCATAGTGTGCAAAGCTTGTGGTTTTGGTGTGAGCAAGTGTGCAAAGTCTGTAAGGTCTGATTTCAAGCAGCCAGCTGGAGGAGGGAAGCTCAGTGAGAAAGGAGGATGCCTCAAAACCCAGTGTGGGTAGTGTCCTGGATCCACTCAAGGCTTAGAAGCTCTAAACACAGTGGGATACAGCAGCTGGATCTTTTTCCAGCAGTCTGAGCATCCACCACAGGGAGCAGAGCCAGGGCTGTGACACACGAGTGCAAAATGTTAGTCAGAAAGGACAAATGGAATGTGAAAAACCACCAGAAACTCCCAAAGTGGGTCAAATTCCTTGATGCATCTAACAATAGATGTAGGACAGGAAGGACAGGGTGGATTCAGTTGTGTGCCCTCCTGTGCCTCCTAAAATTTGGGCTGCATTGTGGGCCTGACTCCGTGGTGGTGAAATTCAAAGCAGGTGGCTGAAATGGTGGGAGCTGGAGGCTCCAGCTCTGCCTCCTCCACCCGGGCCTGCCTGGCATGATATTATCTTCACACCTGAGCGAGGAGGGCTTGGCCTATTAAACTTGCAAACCTGCCTTGTGCTCACCCTTGGCTATCCAGGGCTGCAGAGTCTCTGGGGCAGGATGTTCTAATGCTCCTTTTACGCCACGTCTGCCACAACGAGGCCTCCTGAATTGGCTTGTGGTTGCCAGCAGCACTGCCAGCACCGAGCGAGCGAGGAAACGCTGCCAGCCACAGCTCCCGCTCCCTGTTGGTGCATCATTAGCTCACATGTTGTCTCTCTCCCCGAAGACAAACACACTGTGTAGCCAAAAAGGTCTGTGGGGAGGATGCACAGCAAGATCCAAGCACAAGAAGTAGCGGGGGGGGGGCACAGGTAGTTCTCATCCTTCTGCCCCATTTGGTTTCTCTGCTCTGCCAAATCCCAGATTTTCAGTAGTATGGGAGAAGCTTGCAGTGAAATATCCTTTTGTTTTTCCCTTCTGTGTTTTAAAAAGGACATCCTCCCCCTTCCTTGCTTTAATCACTTTAAAACAACCCTAGAGGAGCAAGATGTGGGTAAATAAATGTGGGAACCAGGGGAGTTCTTGAACTGTTAAAGAAATCAATATAAATCAGAATAACCTTGCCCTGATGTCTTCCTTATCACCTCTGAAGCTCTACCTGCCTTTGTCTAACAACAATCTCAGTTAATTAGATAATTAATCTAATTATCTAATTAGGTGGAATCACTAATAGCTATTCCACCTAATTAGGCCAGTGGCTGTATCTCAGCAGTGGTGGTTCTCTCTTTCTGGCTAACCCTCCACCTTCTGCCATGCCTTGAAACCAGGCTCTGACACAATTCACAGCTCTTTGTTTGCTTTAACCAAAACCACCTGGAAGCAGTTTTACATTTTTTACTCAGGTTTTCCTTGAATAAAAGCAAGGTGGCCCGTTGGAAAGTAGAAAAGGAAGCTCTCAGAAGATTAATTTTTTAGCAATGAAGGCAGGAAGCTTTTCATTGTTTTAATTCGTTCTCCTGGTGTAAGATTAGTTTTAGCTCTGAACACAACAACCTGTTATGAATTGATCCAAGGGAAGTGCATTGCTCTGAGGCTGGGGAAACAACAAAAGTAGCATCTTCCCCCCTTTATTTGGACAAGTTTAGCTAACTCATAGCTGCAGTCCTAACCACAGTCTCTTCCCTGCAGAAATGTGGATTGTGCTCCCACTGCAGCTTTCCCAATCCATCCTCTGTGTGACAGCACGAGGGAGCTGGCAAGAATTAAAACCAGCCTAAGGCCATTGGTCCCCTGGCAGAGAGTCCCACTGCTCATCTGTGCAGGGATGCTGTTGTTGGCAGCACCACGGTGCTTGGTTTGGATCAGCACCTCTGTCCCTTCACAGGCTGTAGGTGCCTTTGGGGCTGCAAAGCTGCCATAAGGCACTCGTGGGTTTTTTTCCCTTTAATGCCTAAATTGGATTTAAGGGCATTTTTGTACATTCCAAAACAAATCAACGTCTGTCTGCAAAGCAGCCAGACTTGGCCCTGAGACGAGATGGATGTGCTCATGCCTCGCACCCAGAGCTCTGCTTTCCTGGGATCCCACCTTAGGCACCAGGAAAAGCCATTCAGCATCTGAGCAGTCAGGAATTGAGACTCTTGCAGCCCTAAGAGTGTTTAATGGCTCACTCCATCCCTACCTATCACTGGAGAGCACTGCTGGATCCCCTCTGACACCTACAGCCTTAGTGGGCACAGCTTGGAGCACGACTCTGCTTGGGCTCAGAGTCACAGAGCCCATGGGAACCCTGGCTGGAGTCTGGATGAGGTAAAAGGGCCAGGTAGGTTCTGCAAGAGCATTTCCCTTCTCTTACCTGGAAATGCTTCCCTCCTGTAGTCCTCTCAGGTTAATCTGCTGCAATAGCATCCAGATCTATGATCTGGTTCTGGGGAGAGTCCTGCTCCTGCCTGACTGGAATGATGGGCAACTCACAAATCCACAGCTTTTTATTTTGCTTTTTCTGTGTTCAGCTGGGGTGTTTTTCTATATGTACATGTAACTGAAGCACCATAAAATGTCTCCTTGAGGTATTTGTATTTTTCTTTACAAAAAAAGTAATATATTATATATATATTTTTGAGCTGCTTGGAGCAAAGTTGTTTCAGCATTCTCATTTTGAAACCCCCATATTGAGGTGTTTATTACAACGCTGTGAAAATTCACATTTAGTTGAAAGTTGGCAAATGTTTTTTGGCTTGAAGCAAGTTTTCTTTTGAAGGAGTTTACTATTAACTGGTTAAGGGGTTTTTTTTTCCCCTTTCTCTCTATTTTTATTTTGAAAAAGGAACACCTTCCAGAACTGGGCTTAGAAGTAGAAGGCCAGCTCTGCATCAAGTGTGAAAGCTGTGAGTTGAGCACAGAGCTGCAGTCATTCATGCTTTTTTCTGACATCTGTTAAGAGAATGGGAGGAAGGGAAATCAGCTGTACTGTACAAGAAAAGAGACTTTTTTGTTGTTGTTTTGGTGAGTCCTGAGGAGCTGCACTCCCACCAGATGCTGGTGATCCCAACGCCAGCTGCACAGAGCACAGCATCTCTGGCTGCCTGGAGCTGGTGCCTTCACACGCCCCAGAGCAAGCCAGATCTGCTGTACCTGGGAGAAAATTGAGTGTGCAGGAGGCTTGCTGCTGTTGTGTGACTTAGATGTGTATGGAACAACAACATTCCTGACAGGGGCTGGGATCATGTTGTTACGGTGCCACTGGAGTAACGCAGCTCCTGCTGCTCTGGTTTGTGCTCTGGTGGCCTCAATGTTGATGACAGTCCATACTTGGCTTTATACTCCCAAGCTTTTCTGCTTTTTCAGGTGTGCAGTCCCATCTTTTTCAAAGTGAGGCTGTGCAGGTAGATAACCAGGTTTATGCAACCCCTGCTAGCAAACTGCACATCCCACAGAGCCAGGAGCAGGAGTCCCTGGTGGGAAATGGCTCTTGCTGTCTAGGGGAGCCCAGCCAAACTCCTCCCCTTTTCAGCCTGCAAGCTGGGAGGTGGGTGAGGATGAGGATGGCCAGAGCAGACAGCCAGATCTCAGGCAGCACATCAGCAGGACTAGCCTTAGTGACCTTGTGTCTGCTTATGGAGGTGGACAAACATCTCCAGAGAGAGCCAGGGCCTCTCTGCTGCCTGAGCTGGCTCCTGAACCTGAGATTCTGAAATACTGTAGACACAGCTGATTGGGTTTTTCCCCACCTCCAGTTTCTGGCAGCAGCTAGAAGCAGGAGTACCAAAGTCTGTGGAGTGAACCTGCTTTCTCTGGCTCTACCTTGCAAACTCAGGAAGTTTGAGGAGGTCTGATAATCACCCTTACCTTGCTTATTTATCGGCTTAGTCTCCACCCAAGGGCGTTCCCAGTGCCCTACCTGAGGTGCCTTTGCTCACACCACCATGCTGGCTGGCTGCCACTGCCGTGCTCACTGTGGTACGAATACACAGAGTTGGTACTTTTGGTCCCATCCTCCTGTGCTTTTCCCATTTTTGCTCTCCTGTTGGAAGATGCTACAACAAGATTGTGCTTGTGCTATGGAGATAGCAATGGACTGCCACCACTTTGTATCACAGATGGGACAATTTCACTGCAGTATTTAAGATGCCTGGCTGGAATACCAGCAGTTGGACAATTTCACTTTACCTGCATGAGGGCTTTTCAGCCCCTTCCACAATGCAAAATTCACTTAAGTGATTGAATTGCAATGTTGACTTCCTCTTCCCTTCCTCATGTTATCCTAATATTTTTTTAATATATTTTATCAGGAGTTATTTTTTGACACTGTGCTCCCACGTATCATTGCTATGCAGATGTTACACAGATCTATTGACCATTTTCCACTTGCTGGATGTCACCAGTCAGTCCAGCAACTTTGTGTCTTTCCTCATCACAAGTTTCAAGGTTCTACAAACAGTGTGGACCTAGGAGATCAAGGTGCTTTTTCCTGGTTGCCAGCATGTAGCCCAAAGGGGGAGGCAGATTTGGAGATGTTGCTTGCTTCTATGGATAGTAATCAATAAGACCGATTAGAGACACAAGTACATACATCACTAAACTTTGACCTCTGCTCTCCAGATCAGTCCCAAGATGCCTATTCATATGCTGGTGACATCCAGATTGTGCTGTTGCAAAAGCCTCTTTGCTTGGGAAGGGATTACAGATTTAAATTGCACAGCCTTTGCTATCTGTAGAGTACAGCATGCAGGATGCTTAGCTAGAGCCTCTAGTTTTTGTTGGCTTTCTTTTCTCCTCAGCCGAGTTTTATACTTAATGCTGTTGCATGCAGAGTGTTTTATGCTTCTCTACCTTTCAGGCTGTTTTTCACTCCAGTCTGTCTGGCATTTTAAGGGTTTACAGACCCTGGAGATTCCTGGCACTGGCTGTTGCTTGCATATTGCTCCTCATCTTTCAGATCCTTTTTCTCCTACATTGCTCTTTGGCAGGCTGTTTCTGATCGAAAGTTTTTGGCTTGCTGTTTGAAGTTCCTGATAGTCGGCATTTGATCACTTGCTAATTCACTTCTACAACTTTTTTCCAAAGAAACCATGAAAGACTATCTAAAAATAGATTTAAGAAAAAGAAATAAAACTTTAAAAATACCCTCATTTTGCTGAATACAGGAAGTTTTAAGTTTTCTGGGAGGAAAAAACCCACATACTAAATTTAGAAGCAAATCAGAGATCCAGGATGTTTGAGAAATCCATTTCTAGGCACAAAAGCTGGATGAGGGGTTTTCTTCTCCCTGTACGTCTTCACTTCCCTTGAGACACCATCCACTGAAATCTGTTGGCTGGGAACAAGCCAGAGGAGATTCTTCAGTGTGGGTGGGTGAGAAGGGAGACACAGACTCCGGTGACAGCAGCAGGCTCTAACTTCAGAGGGATCACAGGGGCAGAAGGACTGTGAGCTGCTCTGCTGGGTGATTCCTTCTGCAAGTGATCAAGGTCCACCTTTACATTGAGTGCCTCTGCTCCTCCCACTGCAAAGCAGTTTCTGTTCTGTGTTCCTCTGAAGGTTAGAAACAGATGTCTAGTTTCCATCCCACATGTCCAGCATGGATCAGTTGCACTCTTCATTCTTGTCTAAGAGCTCTTTCAGTGCTGCAATGTGCTGCCTCCTGCCACAGTGTATTTTACAGCGGTCATATCTCCTCCTTTGTTTCCCCAGGCTGAGCAAGTTGAGTTTGTAGAGATTCCTCTCATAAAATAGGTTTTCCATTCCTCTGACCATCCTAGAAACTCTTCTCCATGCTTGTCCCTCCTTGAATGCATTTTTTTCTTCAGCTGCAGGGTTGTCTGGAGAATTCCAACAAGACCTCTCCTGTGCACTGTTTGGTGGCATTAAATGCTTCCCTGTCTCTATTCATTGGTACTTCTGACTCCCCTGCTTGACACTGGCCTTTCCAGGAGCTGAGTCACACCAGTGGCACACAAACACCTGAGACAGGTCTTCTCCCTCCTGTGTGCCACACCAATGAGTTCCTGCTCCAAGTGAGAAAAGCTAATTACAAGCAGCCAGCTGTCAAAGTTCATAACACTGTATTTCACCCCATTTCCATTTTGCTCTCTCAAAGCTGCTCTCTTCTTCCAATGTGACATTCTGCTTCTCATCTTCAGGTTGTAAGCACAATCCCTCCTTTTCATAATGGAGTGACTAAAGGAAATATCAAGTAATGTTCATCCCCAGGCAGTTTTATGACGACCTCTACCAATGACCACTGCAGCTCCTTCTTGCTTCATCCCTTCGCCCACTTTGCTCTGCTTGTGCTCCCAGCACAGCTAAAAATATCCCATCTGACCTCGCATCCAACTCATTCCTGAAGTCTGGAAAATGGAACACTGTGTGGTATCTTCTGCTTATCATTTCCCCACACCCCTCAATTATCAGTAAAGCCTCTGAGTGTCCCTGTATTAAGCCAAAATAGTTGTTAATTCACTAAGTTTTGCTGGAGCGTGCATAAATCTCTGTGTTGCACCAGGGCCATCCATCAGCCAGCTGTGTGTTTACACAATCCCTAGCACAGCGCTGTTCCCAAAAAGCTTATAAACTGAGCCTGGGCCACATATTCAAAGATGTTGTCAAGTGCTAAGTGAGATTTCCAAGAGTAGTTTCCTCCTGACTTCTCTCTGGCATCGGCACCCGAAGCCGGTGGCAGTTAACGCTGTGCTTTGAAAGCAAGAGAGGGTGCAGTTTGTTGGCCACCAGTGCCTCTGGGCACTGCTTGTTTTCTGGTTTGGTATTTTGTGGTGAAGACTTCCAGGCTTCTGAGCACAGGCTCCTGCCTCCCTTGCCAAGGATGCTCTTATGTGTGGCAAACATTATGCTGCTTTGTGTGAAGTCTGCTGGCTTTCACACAGCCTCTTTTTCTTCCACCCCTGGATAGCTTCTCCTCATACTGGGAAATGTGGAGGCTAAACACATTTAACCCTCTTCAGGAGGACACAGCAAAATGAATGCTGGCTGTTAAGGTGCTCTTGTGTAGCTGGTTCACCATTTCTGCCCTCAATTGCTAATTTCCCTTTCTACCCACTTCTACTAAAAGGTGCTAATTGTGTGATACGCAACTTCCCTGCCCTGGAGAGCAGCAGCATCACTTCTGATCCTTTTAAGTCCTCTAAACTAATAGAGAGATCTGTGCCCTCAGCCTTATTCCAACTCCTATATAACAAATTCCTTATTAAAGCCACAGAAAAGTAATTTACTAGTGGTTAGACTTTGGGCTGTTCAGGGCAGCAGTCACTTCTCAGAAGTTACGCATGTCTGATGAAAAATTACAGAAATTTGTATTTACCACAGTGACCAAGGGGGTTGAGAAGCTCAAGTTAATATTTATATTTGGCATTGAACCCTATGCACAAATAGTGATTTTGGCTGGGTGCAGCGTCCCTGTTTATTTTTAAATCCTTTTATACACATGGTCCAGGTGCAGGGAATTACCCCTGTGCTCTTGGCACCCCAGGTTTTGGAGGTCTCACTGTGCTGAAGAAGCTGCTAACAGGGTGTTTATCTCAGGAGTGCATCTTGGAGCATCCCTGGACAGCTGCTCTGGGGAAGGTATGGACTGTCACACGGTGGGTTTGGACTGTTGCCTGTTTTCAGGGCTGAAGCAGGGAATTTTCAGGGCTGAAGCAGGGAAGTAGCTGCGATGCCACTGGAGTGAGGGGGATGCTGAGCTGCTGCAGAGGGGGAATGATGCCCCATATTTCTCATCCCAACATCTCCACACTGATGTGAAGGATGTACTGAAGCCGTTTGCTCTGGACCTCCCAGCACAGGCTGTGGCTGCCAGGTTGGCCCAAGAGGTTTGTGGCCCGTGCTGTGAACCTGCCTTCATCGCTGCCGTGTCTCTTGTGCCCTGGAAACACCTGCAACCAGTGTCCCTTTACAAGGTTTTTGCCATTAAAAATCCACATGGTGAGGGAAGAGTGGAAAGAAGTGGGTTAACAGGACCCTCTCACAGATGAGAGTGCTCTCCAACAAGCACACATTTGGCACCAATGAGAGAGTAGCTTCTTCTGGGGGCAAGGGTGGGAATTCCTTCAGGTGGATTTAGCACCTGCTGAACATCACTGTGAAGTTGAAACCACTTAGCTGGAATGAGTTTGGTTTGAAAACTTGTGCCATGTGGGAGCCTAGAAAATTCACTCCTTACAGTTTTGAAATCCAGACTCCTGGAGTTAAGGAGAAGTGTTAAATAGCTTGCCCAAGGCTGCCTTGTGAGCACATGAGAGCCCAAACCCCATGAAAAATCCACAAATGCTCAGAGGGGTGCACTGCCTGTGCCACTACAGTGAATTTTGAAGTTGGCAGGATAATTCACTGCGCTAATATCAGAGTGTAAAAGAAATACTCCCACCAAGGCACTTGTCCTTTAGTTGGACTGTATTTTCAGCCCTGACTTCTGGCAGTGGCTCCTGTCTTGGTGTGTTGGTGTCTGGAGAGGTCAACAGGGAAGTGCTGCCCGCAGGATGCAGCAACCCAAAAGCTCTGGCTGGACCAGCCCAGCAGTGGCCACAGCACTTCTCTGGAACCCTCCATGAAGGAAGAGACCCCAAACTGTGTCTTGGAGGGTGTTTAACAAACTGGGAACAATCACCACCTGATGGATGTACGGGATTGAATGAAGTCATGCTGTGCTTGGCTTGCCAAGTTTTTAACATGTGACATTGAAAGCATTATTTGTCGAGGAAGGAAAGTTTCCAGGGGAATTGATAACGAAGGATGTAGTAGGATTTTGGAAAGAAAACAACTTCTGCTATGAAAACAGCAACCCTGAAACTTTTTTGAGGAGATAAATTGCTTTCTAAAAACGGGCCAGAGCTCCACGCTCTTTCCACAAAAACTTACTTTGTGACTGTGGTGGCTGTCACTCTGTTTGACACAACAATGTGGAGCTAAGGGAAACACCTGTGGCAGAAAATGGGAGTTAGACCATGCCTAAGTCTCCTGGTGAGTCAAAATTTCAGTGCTTTCTGCCTTTCTGTGCTTCTCAGGTTCTCCACTGACCTTGTCCCCAAGAATGGTGCTGTTCTTGTCCCCACGTCCTCCATTGTCATGAAGGTCTGGTAGCGATTGCACACCAGGTCTCTGCTTACCAGACCCCACAAGCACTGCCGAGTTCCTGTTCCCACACAGATTCCCAAAGCAAATGTTACAGCTATAATCTAAAAGAGCAAAAAATGTTTGGAAAACAGCAGATGCAATGGGAAAATGACACTTCCTACATGTGATAATTGTGCAACCTTAACTCTGCCCTTGGAGTATGTCTGCGTCTTGCTGTATTGTTCAGGAGCTTGTGTGGCGAAGAAAAATGTCAGTGGAAGTCTGTCTGGAAATTAAAGTGGTTGGTGGAGGTGCCAGCAAGGGTTAAACTACCTGAGTGGGGATGAGGGGGCTGGGTAGGGTAAGTGGATTACATGCAGCTTTTAAATACAGGAGGTGACTCTGTCAGCATGATTTGACAGTTAAAATGGGAATTGGTGGAGGGAAAAAACCCTCTGTGGCTTGTGAGTCCAGATTCCTAAAGCTTTAATGTGCAGGACATGGTTATGTTGCCTCCTGCCATGTAGGTGCCTATCCTGCTTTAAGCCACTTACGCTGGTTTGCTTTTAAGTAATAATTTTCTTTTTTTCCCTCTTGTACTCAGCCATAGCTTTGTTCAGACTGTCTCCACGCTGTCCCTGCCGCCCCACTCACCACCCTCTCAGGTACAGCCCTGTGCAGCCCACGTCCCTCCTGCCTGCCCTGCGCCTTGCCTGGGGATGAAGTTTGCTGTTCACCGGTGGGAGATGTTTGCTTGGCTTAGTCACCACTGAGAAAGTGGAAAAGCACAGTAGAAAAGCACAGTGAATGCACTGCAAGACGTGTGGCTGTACCAACTTTTTTGGTACACTTCACTCATCACCCCTTGCGCCATCCTTCCTCAGCTGCTCACGGCCCTCATCTCCTCCGGCTGCTGCTGCAGAGGAAACAGCCCCATGTGAAAGGGGCTCAGCGAAGACAGTGACAGCTCATGCTCGGCATGTCACCATCCCAGCCTGCCATGCCAGAGCTTCCACAGGCCCCAGGGGGGCGTGGGGAATCTCAGGGCAGATTTTTGGGAAATGCTACCTTTTGAAAATACCACTTTTTTAGCAACACCACTTCTTGAGACTGCCACTTTTTGGGAACGCCACCTCAGGAGTTTTGCAGAACCACAGCTCGCGCTTGGTGGAGTCGATAGATCACTGAGGGATTGATGGGAACATTTCTGGAAGCAGCACTACAGCAGCGCTGTCGAGACACCTTCGCCTCTGGGCGGGCCGCTGCCCTGACCCCGAGCCTGAGGCCAGCTGACAGAGGTGGCAGCCGAGGCATCCGTGAGGGCACCGGTAGCCCGTCCCCGAGGTCAGGGCACGGAGCCGGAGTCGCCTTCCGCTGCCCAGCCCTCCGGTACTCCCAGCGCAGCCACCGTGCGGGCGAGCCGGCTCTGGCCGCCCTTCCCCTCACGGAGCGGGCCTGCCGTCCCCTGTGCGCCGCCGTCCCGCCCGCGGCAGCCCCGCTCCCCGGGGGACAGAGGGAGAGGAGCCCTCCGAGGGGGCAGGGAAGGGAAGGGGCCACCCGCGGGCTGCGCGGAGCCCGAGCCCTCCCGGCGCGGAGGGGCCGCGGGGCGGGAGCAGCGGCCCGCGGGGGCTCAGTGCGGGCGGGGCTGGGACGCGGCGG
>WEKY01049427.1:1258078-1333338 GCA_013390045.1 Picathartes gymnocephalus
AGTGCGGCGCCCCCCGCACCTCTCCGGGCCCGGCCCCGGTCCGGGTTTGTCGGCTGCTCCCGGCCCCGCGGGAGAGCGGCGGTGCGAGCAGGCGCTGCGTTTCGGGGCTCTGTAACATGGTTTCTCATGTGTGTGTTTTCTTTCTCTCCTCCTCCTCCTCCTCTCTCTCCTCCTCCCGCCGCCTCTCTCCTCCTCCCCAAACACACACGTACACACACACGCTTCCCCTCTCCCTCCCCCTCCTCAAGGCCGAAAAGGCAAGCCAAACCTGCAGCCGACGAAGGCTTTTGGGATTGTAGCGTGTGCACCTTCAGGAACAGCGCCGAAGCCTTCAAATGCAGCATCTGCGATGTCAGGAAAGGCACCTCCACAAGGTACGTCCGCACCTTTCAACGCGGCTCGTGCTCCGCGCTGGGCTGCGCCGACTTGTTGATTTTTTTCGCTGTTGCCTGGATATCGGCTGGTTGCATCCCCTCTCTCCCTCGATGCGGTCCCTTCTGTCCCCGTTCAAAAGCTTGTGGATTTAAAAAATTATCTTTCAAGCGTTTAATTGGAGTTGGAAGTGTTTCATGGATGTGGCAGCAACCTGAATCTTTTTGTTGTTCTGCACTTTTTTCTGTTGCTGGTGTACAGAGAACCTTTTGGAGATGCACAGCCAGCCAGAAACGTTCTGACTGTGGTTTGGGGCAGATGGTTTTCTGTGGTTTGAATGGAGGTTTACCTGTGGTCTCTACAGGAGTAGAAATAAATTAGGATAAGGGAGTGAGAAAGGAAACGGCTGAAACTAAAGATGCCGTGAGAACAACTCCCTCCCTGAGATGTTGATCTCTCGGTGACTGTTGTCATCAGAAAGGAATCGGCTTTGTGCTCAGTGTGGGAATGGTGCGGGTTTCTGAAAGCTTTAGCTGTCAGGTCTCTCTGATTGCCTTGCTCTGAGAAACTGTGGAGGTCTTTATGAGGTGGTGAATCTGACATGCAGTAGTTAATTCAATCTCAAAAAAGCCCGCAAACTTGCTGTTTCTCAGAGGGTTCAGAAAGTTTGTCCTGGATGTATCAGTTGACGCTAAAGCACGCATGTGGTGCTCTGCTTTTCCTTTCTTTTTGTGATTTGTTCTACCATGTTGATTTCTGATTTTGTTCATATTGTACCTTCCAAATTTGAGTTCCCATTGCGGTGCTGTGCCAAAGAAACAGTCTGTGAGGTTTCCATTGTGAAAGGCGTCGTTTTCCTTGAGTGCAGCTGTGTATTGAGGTGCTCTCATCAGCAGGCTGTTTGCATGACTTGGCTGTCTTGGCTTGATTGACAAAGGAGGTGAAAGCGTGTTGGGTTGTTATTGTTCGCACTGTGCTTCAGACAATGTGAAGTGCCTACATTTTTAATGGGGAGCATGTTTTTGGGCCATTGAAACTCTCTGAGTTACAGTAACAGAGCGCTGAAGTGCTTCACTCCGTGTTTTGTGATGCACATCAGCTACAAGTATCTGTGCTTTTTTGCAAAATGTGCAGAGGTGTTGAACTTGAACCATTCGTAAGTAGCGTGGTTAGAGCATTGAGTAAGGTCGAGCTTTGGGACAGCAGTGTTCTGTGTGCAGCTGGAGCTGATTCTTGACTCGTTCAGTCTCATTTTGTTGTGCAGCTGAACCTTCCCGGCACGTTCGATTCATGTGGGTTTCTGTTTCCTTGGCTTCCCCGTTGGCTCACGTGGAACGTGTTGCTCCTGCAGTCGCCTGGTCCTGAGCTGCTCCTCCGGAGCGTGGCCGTGCAGTCCCCACACACTCCCCGTGTCACACCAGTGCCTGGGTATCAGAGGGAGCAGAGCCCTGATGAGATGTAGGAGCCCAGATGGGATCTATCCTGTATCTCTAACTGTTATTTTCATTGGCCACCATGCTGCTATTCATTTGGAGAGCAGCAGCCTGTTCTCACATGCCCTTGCATTTTTATTTTTTTTAAAGATAATTTTCAAACTGTTTGTTGCAGTAGTAGGATGGTTTGTCTTTTAAAGGGCCGTTAAGAGCGATAGCAGTCGATGATTTCAGGTTAAGAGCTGTAGCCTTACTTGCAGATGTGCTCCTCGGGTCTAGAACATTGTAATTCTGTTTAGCTTTTAATGGACCCTTATGAATGGCTTCTAATTTTAATTAATTTAATTCATCAGCTTTCTATTCATTTTTCCTGCTTTTAAAATTGCTTTTGTTTGTAGAATTTGTGAAAGTATTTAAAATACTCAATGGCCCATCATGTCTTCTTGAATATTTGTATAATTTATGAATAAATATAACAGAAAGCAGGAGTGATTGAGTGTTGTGAGAGAGCATTGTGTGTTGGGAAGTTCTGGGAGGTCAGAGCTGTGTGTGGTGTTACTTTGAATGTTATAGTATGTGATGTACGAGTCAGTGCTGGGAAATTATTCAGAATTTTTAAAATAAATGACTGATGTATAGATACTTAATGAGTTATGATTGATAATTTATTACTTGAAATACAAGGTGTCTGATGAACTTGACTTTTAAGTTGCAATTTGACAAGTTGATGACACTTTTCCACAGTTAAAACTGCCTTGCTTCATTGTGACTTACTTCAGTAACACTTACGGAAATTTATCAAACTCACTTTAGAAAAAAAACTCAACTAAGTAGTGAAAGACATGGTGAGGCAACTGTTTTTCATCGAATCATTGTGTGCAATCACAGCATGCCCAGGGTTTTTTTTAAGATCTGCTATGACCTACTTCCCCCCTCCCTCCACTATGAGGCCAGTTATTTGTTGTGGAATTTACTTTGGCTGGTAAATATTCTCTGATTTAAGAACTGCTGAGGCCCTTAGCTAATTCTCACCGTGTGTATATTTTTTCAGACTCAATATAATCTGTTGGTGTGTGGGAGGGGTGGTTGGCAGCAGTTAGAAGTTTTATCTCTTCTCAGATGCAACTATCCCCTTTCCCTAGGATCTCGTAAAAAGGAGCTTCAAACAACAGTGAGTTTTAGAGTTGACCTGCCGAGTCAAGATCATTGTAGAGGCTAAACAGTTAAATTGCACTTGACTGTTTTTGCAAGGAGTTGTTTTATAAATATTTCAGGTGCACTTTTAAATAAAAATTAGGTCAAATCCATCTCTGAAGAATTGTTGTGCAAAGATTACATTAAACCTGTAGCATTTGAGTGCTGGATTTGTTACAGTATGTCACTAAATTCCTTTCCTCACCTGGGTTCTTGCTATTTTATGGTTAAAGTTTTATTACTTTCTATTTAGGCAAGTATGATGAGTCTTTTTACTGTTTTCCTTCTGTGAGGATGATGGCAAAGACAGCAGCTCTGATCAACACAGCGCTCAGCTGGGTGAGATGCTGATTTAGCTGAGTGGGGAGCTGTTTGCTGGGGTTTGCAGTGCCTTATTCCTTTCCTGGAGGTTTTTATTGGTGTCACAGCACAGGGAACTGGTGCTGGTCACCACTTCCACTTGTGTCCTGCGGCTCTTCTGGTGGTTTGCTCTGGTGTAGCAACACCAGCTTCTGCACTCAGGAGAAGACTGGAATTGAAACTTCTGCTGGGAAGTTTGTTCCTTTCCAATATCCATTACTACTTCAAACACGGAAGGAAAGTTTACCTTGGATTTCCTAAGAATGTGAGGGCAGGATTTGGCCTCGTATTTCCTGTGAGTTCCTATTGGGGTAGATGAGGCTGTTTCTATTTGTTTTACTTAATGGCATTCTTGCTCCTCTTCTCCTTTGGTTCTCTGATAGTTTACATATATTGTGTTCCTGTACACCTCTTGTAACTTCCTCTCTCCTCCCAGGCAGGGCTGTGAAGTGTTTCTACATGAGATTGTTTTCAGATTTCATTGTGAAGGAGAATATTTGCTCCCCTCCTTATGACTTCAGAGAAACTGGTTTTTGAAACTTTCTTTTTGGATGAATAGGCAAGCGGTGTGATGTGGTGGAGCTTCTCTGACGTTAATTTGTCTCTAAATTTGGGATGAATGCTTTCCTTTTGCAAACTCCACATCCTCTTATCATGAATGTGCCTTGAGTACAGAGAAATACACTTAAAGTCAGTGGAAAATGTGAAAGCAGCAACTGGATGTCTGACATGCAAATTAACAAAACAATGGGAGCCTTTAGTACAAAATTGAGTTGAAATGTGTGTGTCCTCTGCAAGGTATAAATTAAGCAAGCATTTCTGTTTTATTTGTTGCTAATACCTGTATGCCTGAAGTGCAGAGTTTGGAGTTTGCATCAAGTGATGTGAATTTACACTTCATTGTGGAGTGCCCAAGGAGTGATGTCAGTAGTGCTTCACCCTTTTGCCATCCTTATTTTTGAGGGGAAGCCAAGCTAAAACTGTTTATATGTGTAAACTGAATTATCTTGTATGGAACAAATGTCTCAGATACTGGCCTTTGTTTCCCTTTAGCTCTGTAGAAAATTCTCATGTTTGCAGGATCTGAGCTACCACCTTGAAGAATGCAAACTAATGTCCATGTCACCATGGAAAAGTATTGTCTTCTGCATCCAAGCTGGGCTGACCAGAATAAGCACCAGATAGTCCTGCTATTCCTGGAATGAGAAATCAGGCTTATGATCCTGACCTTCATACAACTAATATGTGCCCTGCTTATTTGCCATGTGTTTGCAGGACTGTTCTAAAAACTCTTGCATTGATGTGTGGCTGTGGTGTAGGTTGTAAGCCACATGGTTTAATTTGGTTCTCTCAAGTCAGATAGCTTTCACCTGCATTAAGGTGGGTTTTATTTAGCATTATAGCTGGCCTTTAAGTGGCTTAATTTCTATAAAAATGGAATACGTAACTTGTCTAGAAAAAAGCTGTTGTGGAAGAGACGTTGGTACTTTTACTCTGGAATATTTGTTTTACTGTTTGGCTGTTTAAATCTATTGTTAAATCATCCCTGTTTTTCCTGTTGATTGCTGAATGTAAGTGGTTGTTGGATTAGGAGGAGTGAAGCATGGGCTGTAGCAGCCTGGAGTTGTGCCAGTGTTCCACTGGACCATCCACATCCTGAGGATGTGTCCCCTCAGGGACTGCTGCTTTGGTAGTGGAGGGTGCAGTGTAACTCTGCCTGGGCACTGCTGAGTGCTACAATGCACAATACCTATTTGCAAAATGTTTGCCCACGCGCCAGGAGTTCTTGAGATCCCTTTTGTCTCATCCCTTATTCACCAGCACTGCCTAAAAGTAAGTGGCTGTTACTTTGTGGATTTGAGGAGTGCTTTTGCTAGGTCTGGCAAACCCACCATGGCAGAGGAGCCAACGGCAGGAGCAAACACCATCTGACAGGCAGACAATGCTGATGGTTCACAGCAAACCCTGAATTCTGTGGTTTGACAGCACACCAAGTTTGAATCTGTGACTTGTATTGCAGGACCACATGTGTCTCAGCCACATGGCTTGGAGTATTGATCCATTATGAGCTGATTTCTGGTACAGATTCGTGCTACACTTATTTTTTAAACTAGCATGGAGTTAGTCTGTGAGGCTTCAGCTGAGCAGATGAAGCTGTTCAGCTTCAGATCAGCTATTATCTGTCAGCCTGGTGCAAGCATAACCCTGGCATAAGATCTGTGTCTTGTACTTTGGCTGTTTGAAAGAAGTGAGAGTTGTGTCCTGATTTGCTCTTTGCGGTGTTTGGCTCCGGCATTAATGATCTCATTACCATCACCCCAGGATTTCTCTTAGATCTCAGCACCTCTGGGAAATCATTCTCAGCAGGGAGAATCCTCAGTGTTGACAAAGCAATACCCCTTTGCTATGGTTGTCAAATCTGGGTACCTGAGAAGCTGTGGGTGGCAAATTCAGTAGGGAGTATGGTGGTTCCTGTGACTCACTTCACTTCTACCACTTTTTTTCTTTTTCTGAATGTCCTACTAAGGAATAATAGCTATGCCTGTTGTTTTCGTTTTTTTATTAGGATGAAAAGATCTTTTGGCTAAAATAAATAGTAAAATCTTCAGTGTGCATAAGGGGTGTTGATAATATTTATGTAGATTACCCATTTTAGGTTAAGTAATTGCGGGTGGTAGGGTTTAATGTCAATCTTATTTCTCTTGGAGCCTCTCTAAAGATCTAATGGATAAACTGCGACACTGAGCATGTTAATGCATCACTGATAATATGCACCGTGGATATTATTCATTTTTCCCTTCCTCCATAGGCTGCTTTTCTGGGAGACGGGACTCTAAATCAAAGTATGTATGTGCATGTAGGAGGAGAGGGCATGCAACTCTCTTTTATTGCTGTGAACAGACGTTGCGTCCACTGGGATGCTGACCCCTGGCTCCCAACAGGTCCTCGTGGGGAACTGGTAGGCAGAGGAATGCAGAGCAACTTTCTCTGCATGCCTTTCTTAATTGCTCTGATTGTTTCATGTTCCCATCAGCTGCTGCTGCTGCTGTGGAGGGGCTGCTGCCTTTGCACGGCTGGTGGGTGTGTTTGCACCCTGATATGGGGTTTGTCTGGTAAGAGGAATTGGGTGAGCTGGAAATAAGACAATGTGCAGTGTTGCCTGGAGTGATAGTTGAGAGGAGGGCAGTGGTGGATGCAAAATGTGGTTCCCTGTGGCCACCTTCTGCTCCTGTGGCATCCTGGCTGAGTGTCCTGTGCTCAGTGTTGATGTCCTCCAGCAGCATGCAGCACTCTGGGACTCTGTTTTGGCTGAATTTTTGGGTCTCTGAAAAAATACGAGACCCAAGACACTCATGAGGGGTGAAAGAAGTCGAGGAATGTGCTGTGGGCTGGATGGATTGTTTTGGCTGGCTACACCTGGCTTTTGTGCTGTAACTTAGACACCCCTGCCATAACTCCAGGGAAGTTCACTGCTGATCTTGAATCGGGTGTTGCTCGTACTCCGGCTGCTTTGCATTATTGGTAAGCTTCCTGCTCCTTGCTGTGGCACTGCTCCTTTTCTTCCTGCTCCATTGGTCTTGAACAAACAGGCAGGTCCTTCCAGGGTCCCTCGGTGAGGAGCACAGAAGTTCACAGCACTTCTGGGGAGTCCTGCTGCTGTGCGGGAATATGGCAGCAGGGCGAGACACGCTGCTCCTGCGTCAGGCAAAGCTTCTGCTCTGCTTGTCCTTTATTTCATGTGCATCTCTCCTTGTCTGGGGAATTCTTCTTAGGAAGAAACCCACTGACCTATTTTGTGGGATTTCAGGTGGTTCTGTAGGTTAGTGGGTTCCAGTCCTGCAATGTAGGTCACTCGCAAGGTGCGCTGGAGTTTCGTAACGCGTAGCTCTGACCTGAAATAAGTTTCATACAAATTCTCTCTGTGGCTGTGTCTTGCAGCTGTGTTTTGTCTCTTTGTACTGGGCTTTTTCTTCACAAGGTAAAAGGAGGAATTTGGCCATTTCCAGAGGGAAGGTGTCTTACAGGAGGATTTAAGTATTTATTTGAAGTTGTTTCAGAGAGGTAAGGGTGAATTTCCCCTATTGCCACTTCATGTTAAGGGCACAGAAAAAAAAGCAGACCAGTAACACTGAGTAGCCCATCCCTGCTACCCTAAGCAGATGTCCAGGATTACAGGATACAGAAATAATGTAGAAATGCCTCCATTATGTTTATGTAAGTTCCTTTTACAGCTGATGTATGCTAAATACATTGATTATCTCTTTGTGCAGACAGATTTCCTTTGCATCAAGCAGAGCTCCTTTCACACTTTTTTGGTACATCTGGAGGTACAACCAGATCCTTAACATTGCTCTTCCCATAAACCAGCTATTAATTACGAGCATGTTCTTTGTAGCAGAGTGCTAATTGGTACACCAGCAAAAGCACTGCCAGTTAAACATAGGAAAGATAGTAATTCTGACTGGCTCAAATATACGTGAGAGAGAAAAGCATCACTTCTCTTTGCTGGCCTGGGTTTTGTGACTCTTCAGTAACTCAGTGTATTCCAAATCATACGAATCTCAAGTCCTCCCTACAAAACCCAAAATTAATTGCTTAAAACTGGGTGTTGCTTTGATAATACTTCATCACTGAAGTTATGTCTGTGTTTCTAAAAGTTCAAAGTAGACCCATAGACAACCTTCTGTTAAGTAATACTGGAAATGCATGAGGAAGAGGAGTTGTAGGGATCTAAAGAATGGTTCATGAAACCAGGAGACCTGATTTTGAACTGTATGTAATCTTCCCTGAGACACTGGCCTGGGATTGTGGAGCAAACCCTTACACCACAAGGATCAAGGTAATAAAAACTTGGAGAGAGAATTTTTACAAGGATGTGAAGTGACAGGACAAGGGGAGTGGCTTCAAACTGAACAGGGGGCAGGGTTAGATTAGGTATTAGGAAGAAATTCATGGTGAGGGTGGTAAGGCCCTGGCACAGCGTGCCCAGAGAAGCTGTGGCTGCTCCATCCCTGGAACTGTTCCAGACCAGGTTGGACAGGGCTTGGAGCAACCTGGGATAGTGAAAGGTGTCCCTGCCCATGGCAGAGTGGTAAGAACAAGGTGATCTTTAGAATCCCTTCCAACCCAGGCCATTCTATGATTCTCTGTTCAGAAGTTCCAAAAACTTTAGTTTTATGATCTTACCAGATTGGTTGTCTTTAAATAAAATAGAAGCAAAACAAGTCCGTTTTGGATTTTCTTTAGGGCTAAACAAGAAATAAATGTTTGGACATGTTTTCTTGAGCAGATTGTTCATAGGGATTTCAGACGGATAATGAATTGTTTGTAACATGCAGAGGTGCTAAGTGAGACAAAATATCTTGCCTGAGATAAAGCTGCCTTCTTCAGATTTATATTTTTGAGTAGATAGAAGCGAGACTGATCATAATCTAAAATATTTTATCTGAACTAAATTATTTTTGTGCATGTGGAACTGCGTCTGGGTAATTCATGTGCAGCTTCGTGTGGTTGATTTGGGGAGGTGGACAGAGGATGCAGAACTGCTGGGATTTGGTGGCTTCAGTGATGTAAAGTTGATCAGAAAACTGCCTGATGAGTGGTGAACGTAGGTTATTCCCTGCACCCCAGTCCCAAATGTGCAGCATTTCATAAATTATAGGGGTATTTATTAATGGAATAGGATTGCTCCCTTTTAATTTTTTTTTAATGTAATAAATAAATGTATGGAAGGATTTATATTTTCATTCACTTTTATTTGCAGATGGCAGTGGGGCTTGTATGATGTTAATATGATTTCAGCCTGTGTAAGAGATGCTGGAATTCACCCTTTAGCAAGTCAGCTAGCTAAATATCCTCGGGATGCCATTTTTAATCTGTATGATTATATTCATTGTGTTATAATTTGATCAAGAAATTTATGTCTATGGTACGTGTTTTATTCCTTTGTTTAATTAAAAAGAAAAGAGATCTAGTTTAGCAGAAGGATGTAAATCTTACTTGTCCTGGGTGGACAAAGCATGCTGATCTGTTCAGGTTGCTGGAAATGTGTGTCTCTGCTGAAATACTTGGCTCTCATTATATATCTTGGAGCTCTTATTCTGAAAGTGCTTCCACTGTTTTTTTCGGAAGTGGCACTGAGCACTTTCTCTCCCTGAGATGAGATTTCAATAAGAGAGGCAATACATTGATGGATGATGGCCCTGTGATGGAGTCAATCAGCCAGTGCAGTCATTTGTCTCCTGGGGATACAGGGTAGAGCACATCATTAGCAGCAGAAGGGGAGGCTTTCCTCTGTAATGCTAATAGGACCAGGGAGCTGGCTGGTGCCTGTTTGCTGCCATTGCTCCGTTATTACAGGTGCCTTGCGGAGAAATAAGGCCATTTTCATTTGTTATCCAGGGGTGTGGATCAATTTAACAGAAATATTTAATAAGCTTTAGGAAATGTTTGTGATGCAGCACAGTATTAGCAATTCGTAAACCTGCATCACATAAAAATGCTGCCCATAAAAACGGTGAATTATTCTGGGGGAATTGCGTGTGTCTTAGTGGTTTTGCACACAAGTAGCTTGACTTGTGGAGAAAAGACTGATTTGAAGGGTGGTGGGTCTTAGCTGGAGGAGAAGTTTTGAAGGGGAGCCCGTGGGTTGCAGAAGTCACTGCAGCAGAGTCTGGCGGCGCTGGGTTTCTGTCAGAGCTAAAGGCAAAGCACGGGGCACTGAGGGCGGGTGGCTTGTCCGAGGGACAGCTGGGGCTGTGCTGGTGTGTGGCAGCAGCACTGAGCTGGCTTCAAGGTAGCTTGGTGTGCTGGGCATCATCCAGCTGTGCCCAGGGAGGGTGAGTTAACCTGCAAACTGCTGTTCTCCATGGCTGCTTTGCACCTTTCTGGGCTCTTGGGAGGCGTAGCAGTGATCGCATCAGGAGCAAGCATGGACTTTCCTCGAGGTGGGCAGGAGTGCTCCTGTTGTGGGATACAGGGCTGCAAACCTTGTGTAAGCAGAATCTGTGTGCAGAGATGGTCAGTTCCAACAGGGCACACATGGAAGCTGTAAATGTTGGGAGGAAAGGGTTGTGCCCAGTGGCTGGTGGGTGTTTCTGTACCCTCCAGCACTGTGAGCAGGGGGCTGGCAGCTCAGGAACTGCTTCTTGTGGGGGAAAAAAGCTTTAACTTGCTGTGAATCTGGACATTTAGGTAACTCACCTGCATAGGTTTACCTGTCTGTAAAGTAAATTCACTATGAAGTCCACATAGAGCTTGTATGAGGTAAAGTTCATTTTTGGGAAGCAGTTTAGGTTCTGACATGTCTTCTCAAAAACTGCACATGAAGTCAGACTTAACAAACAATGTTTATCTTCCTTTCTCTGAATTGTATAGATAATGGTTAAAAAAAAAAAAGAGCAGAGGCAGCCAGAAAGTAAGTGATGTTGGGCTGCTGGAGTGGTGTGGTGGGTACTTTTTGTACATCTCTTTTCTCTGGTGTACAGATGTCTTTGCTCATGAAGTGTGGGAGGAATGGCTCAGCTCTGTGGTACTAAAGGCATGGGGTTGTCGGAGTTGTGCAGTTTTACATGGGGGTTAGCAGAGGAAGGAACATGCTTTGTCATGGGTGTGGGAATACAGGGCTCTGGCAGCAATTAAGAGTCATTAATTAGGAGTACTTGCTGCCGGATGTGAGTCAAGTTAGTTGCAAGTTGCTTAACTTCTGAGGTCAAGAAGATCTGATGCATCTAGGAAATGCTTTGTTAGCATCCGTGGGATTTTGGGCTGTCCACGGGGATGAGCTGGAATAGCAGAGCTCAAACTGTGAAATTTTGAGCTTCATTAGATGACTTATTGACAGTGACAGTTTGGCAGCACCTCTGCCAGCTGGGACCACACATTTGCATGCAGAACTGGAGACCTGTGAAGGGTTCCTTGAGGCTCCTGGGTTGCATCAGCTGGGAACGTACAAGTGCATGCCAGGAATTAACACTGCTGGGCTGAGAGACACTGAATCAGCATTCAGAGAAGCAACAGTGAAACTTTCTGGTAAGGAAAAGCTGTCCTGTCTTTGTGAAGGGGGTGACTTTTTTTCCAATTGCAGATTAACAAATTGCTAGAAAAACTGATGACAAACAGAACATGGGTAGGATATCCAGCCCATGTGCTGCATACCTGCTCTGTGAATGCATGGGAGATCACACCTTCATGTTCAGCTTGTGCACATACAAAGTTGTAAAACATGAGGACAGTCTCATTTCTTGTGCCTGCAAGAGGCATTCCTGCTGCCAATGGCCTGGCATGTCAAGCCAGTAATGAAAAAAGATATGTAATAATGTACCTCTTATAGTTCTCAGGGTTTTCCCTAATGTGCAGGGACAGTGAAGGACAGCACTGAGCAGTAGTTTGGGTTTATTTCCATCTCTCTACTTTTTCCTCTCTTGCCATTTTTTTGAGTTTTAAGCCAGACTAACTTTCCCACAGGCACTCTGAATTCAAAACTCTGGAGTTGTACAGCTGTGTACTACACTTACTTGTTTATAAAAGCTGTCACAAGCATGAGTGGCGTTTTTTTTTCCACAAAGGTGTAGTGTGAGGAGCAGGTTTACTTAGTCACGGTGTGGGAATATGGACATTGTGCTAAGAAATTAGTTTAATAACCGTTGGTCGCTTTATTTCTGAGTGTGCTGGCATTTACGAGTCTGTCTTGGTTCAACAGGTAGTTGATGCTTGGGGAGAATGTGACCTTTTGCTCCTTGCATTGATTTTTTTGAGTCATGTCCAGAGGCTGCAGAAATCAGTGCAGCACTTTGCTGTCAGCTGCGAGGGCTGGATCAGGCCTCTGGGATCGATGCACTGACAAGAAAGGGAAGAAGTTGACATAAAACTTTACATGGCTGTCTTTTGTGATCTTGGTTTTTTTCCAAGACTGTTTGTTCAGGTAGATGTTTTTAAGAGATAAAAAAGATTTGAGAAATGTGTTGGCTAAAGCCCTAAACAAAGACTTCAGGGAATATCGTGGTCTGTGTAAGCGGAGGACTCCTCAGCCTTCCTTTGCTCTTGGTGTTGCTGGAGCCTCTAAAGTCTGAACAGAGCCTAAGACTGCTACAGTTTTGGATGTGGTCCTTTTCTGTTTGTTTTTGGCTTTGTTTTTTTTTTTTTTAAAGAGAGCTTCTCAGTGACCAAACATTTTCTTGTTTCCAAGCAGAATGAAACAAAATACCCAGAAAAACCCAGGAGATTCACCAAATTTTGCAGAGCTACAGTTTTCAATGAACCTCATCAACGTGCTCACTTGTATCAAAAAGATTACATTTCTTCTCCCTGGAGTTGTATCCATGTCTTTGTTTGTATAGCCAGCAGATTATTAGTAGGTAAGACAGGTCGATTATCGTGGCTTGCTGCTTTCCCTGCTTGTGCCAGTTCAGGGTATTATCGTTAACAGCTTTTAAAGTAAATTTCTTCCTGAAAGAATTGCTGGCTCCAGGCAGAAAAAGTTTTCCAACCAGTTCTGAACTACTGGGACTGTTGTATTTTTTGAAATGCTGTTCATCGCTCCACAAAACTGCTGCGAGTACACCTTGAATCATGCATAGCCTGAAGAGCATCCTGGGGGTAGGGAGACATAAATAATTGTTTAATTGCTCTGCTGTGTAGCTTACATCACGTTGAGTGTATAGAAGGGACTGGTTCTAACTAGTGTTTTACTGTAACTGTAATTCTCTGAGTCTGAAGATGAGCATTTATCCTGCTAAAATGTAATGTGGTGGTAAGCAAGACATGCAAATGTGTCTTGAGTTGAGTTTTGTTTTTGAATAGTTTGTTAATAAAAATGTTGCCAACCTCTCAGCTTTCAAATGTTTGGTAATTATGCTACCTGAAGTCTCAGAGCTTTAAAAGGAAAGCAACATTCTATTGGAAGGAAAAAACTTTGCGATTAATACTTAAAAATAGTTAATAACTATTTTTATATTTCATTAGATTAATGAAAAAGCATGTCTTCTGTGGTTGTTAGCAGGTACAGCAGAAATCCAATAATATGTTAACATTGTTTTAATTAAGAATACATTGATAATTTTAAAAAATCACTTTTGACATCCGGCTCTTAGGCTTGAAATGAGTCTCAAACATGGGCTTTTTTATACTTCAGGAAAATACGCTCTTTTCTCAAAACACACAGCAAAAGCAACCTCATGAAAATCAGTATAACAGAGTACAGCCATTGCAAAATATCATTACAATAGTTAAGTAATTAGCCCACTGCATGACTTAGCAAGAGGGATAAATAATGTGTGTAGAATTGTGTTGGAGCATGCAGAGCAGCAGGGAAGGGCACAGGCAGAGCCCGTGTCCGAGGAGGGTGTCTGCTGGCTCCAGGAGCTGATGGCTGAAACCTTCCAGTGCCTGTGAGGAAATGCAAACCTGACCCAGTTTTCTCTTTGCCCTATAAACTTGAAGGTGGCCATTGGGAAGAAGTCTTCCTTTGCTGTGTTAGCACAGCTTGGCTCCTGCTGCTTCCAAGAGCTGTCCCATGGACAGCGTGTCCCAGCCCCTGACAGAGCTGTAGGTCTGGTCAGCAGGAATATTGGCTCTTTTTGCAGCAGACAGATGAGAGGTTTGATTTGTCTTCCTTTCAGCTAGAACTGAATATTCCAGATCTGTCAGTTGCTGTCAAGAGGATTGTACTTTGGATTAGTGAGCTCCTGGAAGCAGTTTGAATCATTGCAGCTGAAAGCACGCCGAACAGCGGTGTAATTAATGGTTACATAATGTACCCAACAAGCTTAGGAAGCCAGGCTGTAACTTGGAAAGAAATACAGCCCTGTGCAATCCCTGCATTGCCTGAGGACCACTGTGCATTTAAAGGGTGGTGCTTTTTGTCCCAGGTCCATTGTGGTCAGGGCAGGTTTGTTGCTGGTGTGTCAGTTCCATCATAAGACCTATGGAGGCACCTTTCCCCTTCCTTTTCTCTGATGTCCTCCTCAGGCCCTGGTCAAACCAAGAACATTGCTCATGTTAGGCTTGTTGGAGCTATTCTTTGCTTCTGTGTTTGCAGAAATCTTCAGCTGCTGTGTAATTATGGATGCCACATGAAATAACTCCCCAGCTCCTGAGAATAATACGCATTTCTGTTGTGGAGTTTTTGAATAGACCTTTCAGGGCAATTATGCAATACCTTTCTGCTATGCAGTACCTGTCAGCCCTTAACCACTTGTGTTTTTAGGGGAGCTGAAATGGCTGTTGAGCCCTCCAGAGTGGTTTCTGCTTTGTGACAAGCTCAAACCTGTCAGGCAAAGTTGTGTATTTCAGCAAGGCAGCAGGTGAGTCTGTGCACCTCAGACCTCCTGTCTTGTAGGGATTGGATTGGAGGTGTGATGCTTTCGGGTCTTCTATATTAATGTCTGTGAATATCTTAAGTACACTGAGATGGTGATCAAAATTCTGAGGTATTGCTCTAATTCTGGGTGAGTTTGATGAAAAATTAATTTAATTTTCTTCCTTTAACTGACTGCTGAACACTTCAGTTGTCTTAAACCTTTGCACTCCAACATCTAAAAATGCTTTTTTCTCTTAGCTGATGTGTAGGTGTGGTGTTTGGAGACACGGTTTAGTGGTGGACCTGGCAGTGCAGGGTTGGACTCTATCTTAAAGGACTAATCCAACCTATGTGATTCTGTGAAAAAGGGAGAATTTTACTACTACAGAATCTAGTATTTCTGTTTCTAAAAATGTACCTTATCAAATGTGATTGGTGATTGGTTGGTGATTAATTAGAAAGTAATTCTCATCTCTGAAAAGAGCTACTTTATTTTAAAATGGGATGCTACTGCTAAGCATATGTACGGCTGCCTGCCCTCCTGTTTTCTATCTACATTGCTTCCCCGAGTCAGTTTGCTCAATATTCACTGCCACTGACCTTGGATAATTAAGAAAAAAGTCTGCTGTTCTGAGAAGATAAATGCAGCTTCTGTTTGGAATGAGGCTGATTAGCTGAGTTGTGAAAGTGTAATTTAATGTCTGTAGTTTCTGGTGGGCTGAATGCTGCCTCAGCCAGGCTTGATGTCCCTCTTGTGCTCCCTGATAGCCAGCTGAAGCTGTTGCTGAAAATTTCCTGGGCCTCCAAGATCTGAAACTTGCACTGGACCTCTTCAATTTTCAATGAAAATGAATTTAAGGCTTCTTTTTCTTTCTGAATTGCTGACCCTTCCAGCATATTCCCACTACAAGGCTGCAGTTGTGTCCCAGGTGGGGGTTTGAGATTCCCGCTTGGAGCAGGGGTTGGTGCACGAGGCTGTTCCTGTCCCACAGCAGGGTCGGGGGCACTGCCAGCCCTGTGCACTGAGGGCTGGGTGGAGATCAGGGAAACACCAGTGGAGAGAAAAGGACAAATCACAAAAACAACAAAAAAATTAAGGATAAGAAAAAAATATTTCAGACCTGTGAAAATACTTGTCAAAATTTGTCTGTTGGACAAGTTCTTTACTCTCTTACTTTATTCTGTGCTGCTGCATGGGCTTCATTTTTTTACTTCTGTTTTTTCTCTCTGAGTTACTTGGGTTGTTTGTAACTTAAAATACCTGCTTGTTTACAATGTGAGGGCTGTTTGTTTTTTAAACATCTTCATGATGATCATGCAGTTGCATGGCATTTTAGTGGGCTTTTTTCTTAGCCTAGGTTTTCCACATGAGACACTTTACTGCTGTATTTGCTCTGGCAAAGTACTCCAGGCTGAAGGTGGTTCATAAAGTTAAAGTTGCATTTTAGTGATTTTTTGGTTTTGTTTTTCTTTAGCTGGTGTCAGTTTCTTCTTTGTAGAATATACTCTGGTGGTAAATTGTGTATTTTGTCAAGTTGTCTTTTGCTGTTACACACAGGGGCACTGTTTCTGATGGGATCTTTGGGTGCTGTTGTGGTGGCAATAATTATCAGTAAGATTTTGAATGGTATGTGAACTCAGGTTTTGAAGCCAAACCTGCAGCCTTGAAAATCTTCAAGTCATCATAATCTTCCCTCCCTACAAAGGTAGAAATTTATTTGGGAAATTGCATAAGACTTGTTACTCAAGCAGTCTCTTTTTAGCCTCTGTGTAAAGTGTATTATAGAAAAAAAGTGGTTGGTTGGTTGTTTGTTTTTTTTTTTTTCAAATTCAGGCAGCAAGTGGCACAAAAATCTCACAACTGAGATGTTTTAATGAAGGTTGTGTTGTGTTTGGAACAGAGGGAAGGCAGAACTGCACACAGCTCCAGCAAATGTTCACACCTGTTCCCACAAAGAGATTCAATTCCCACTATGCATCCAGTTCTGAGAAACGGTGATTGAGTAGACAGACTGTGGATAAAATCAACATAGGTCTGTTAATTGAAATACATTTTTCCTGGAATGTTGCTGGTAAACAACTTCTTAAGTGAAATCTATCCATACCTTACTTTACATCTCATTTAAGGATTTGCTGCTTACCCTCAGTTCTAGGTCATTTTCCACATGTCTCTGCATGTCCTGAAGTAACTCATTTTGTAGACATCTCTCCCTTTCCTCTGCAGGCTGGTGCATGGCTTTGTTTTTGAGTTTCCCTGAGAACCTGGTTTTAAAAAAGAACGAGTTGAAACAGTGAAGTATTGCTGGGGTTGTAGGAGGACACTGGACCCCTCGTCCACTTCATACCTTTAACTCCACAGCATTGAAACAGTGTGGCTGCTTCCCAGCATCAAGGCCTTATGAGTTTTACATTCAGGTTGTAGCTGTGTGCCTTGAATAAATCTGTTTAGTTGAGGAAGGGTTGTTTCATGTAATATGTCTGAGTGGAAGAGTTACTTGAACAAAAGAGACTTAAAATGAAGCTGTTAATTGTCACAGCCGGTGACTTTTTTCTATGCATTGCTGCCAGCTGAGAGCACTTTAAACTCCCATCCGAGGTATGAGTAGGCCCATACCTCTTATCTGCACCTCCCTGAGTAAGGAAAGCAGTTGTTCAATTATTCTCTATAATTAGTGTGCTTCAGTGGGTAGGCAGGTGTTAGTTATTCACAACCTTTCACTGTCTCCTGCTTTTCCAGGAGTGTTTGCCTACCAGTCTTCTTCCTTCTCTGTCCTGAGGCACCTGGATGAACCTTACCTGCCAAGACCTGTGTAGTTGGTGGGCTGTTCCTAACAGTTGTGAAAAGGAGAAAGTTTAGATCAGTACAAAGATCAGCTGATATAAGAATGTCTTACCTAGGTTGAAAGAATTTGAGAGATGCTGTGATTGCAATAATGAATGAAATATTTAGAATAACTTTCCCAGGTTTTTTTGTGGTTCCCATGATAGGAGGCTTGCAAGTCTGAGGGCCTATTTTTCAACATCATGGGATTGATTTAGATTAAGCTTATATCTTCCTGTAGATATTGAACTTAAACCAGCAGATCATCACAGCCTTAGTACTACTGTTGCTGCTGGTTTCTGTAAAATGCTTGTTATAAAGTATTGCAGGATCTAAAAGGTTTCTCATCACTTTTAACCCAGGCAGGTTGGTCGTGCACCTCTGTGTGGTGTGGAGGGTATGTGCATATAGGATTAGCCTAGTTTATCTGCATGGAGAACTTTATGGTCTGTAAAATTCTGACTGAAAACTTAGACCCTATGTTATGGGAATGATACTCTCCTGTGAGTGGACCAAAGGGAAGTATATGACCTGATGTTTTTGCTGTAAAAAGGAATACAGAAGGAAGACTGTGTTGCTGGAGCCTGTGTTATAAAAGAAGGTGTGAAGCTGTTATGGTGGCTTTTTGTTTTTTAAGCAGTGAAGAAATAGCTTGTCAAAGGCTTCATGCCCTGGTTTTGCAGTGGGCATTGTACATGCTGCCCGTTAACAGGACAGCTTCTTTAGACTTTATCGTTCAAGGTTCTTTTTACAAGCTTATCAGGTATTTTATGTCACTACATGTCAGTCATTGAGATGGTAGCCTTTGGGACAACATCTGTTGAAATTCAAAATCCACTTTCTTGAGAAAAACCTTTTCTTGGAGACTTCTTTTAGCAAGTACTTTGGGAGTCTGTCTGCTTTGGTGAAACTTGTGTTTTAGCTGCTACTGTAAAGAAAAGGGGAGTGTTGGGGCAGAATAATGATGGAAAAGCACATTGCTCTTTTGCTGGGCTGGGTGTACCTGAGGTTGGGAGAAGGAGAGACCTGCATTTATACCTTAATGCAAGCACACCATTCCCAAAGGAAGTAGAGCAAAGAGGAGCACTGCTGCAGATGTCAAAATGAGCAAAAGATGTTTAGCATCCAGGTTTTCTGCTAAAAAATGTATTTAAAAAGTTCATGTTACTCTTCCTTCAGCCCTGATCCCTCAGTCCATTGCCTGTGCAAGGCAAAAGAAGTTCACTTGAACCTGGTGAAATTGGTGTCACTGAGGTTAAACTTCAGTGTGGGATGTAGTATCTGAAACACCACCCAAGTGCATTTGTCTGTGAGCAGAGCAGCCAGATATGCTTCCCAAGCATTTGGTATCTGTACCAGCATCTCTGGGAAATGTCTGCAGCCTCCAGGGAAGGAGCAAAGGATTCTCTTCCAGCTCACGCTGATAGTTTTTAAACCACTGTTTAAGTAGCATTTAAGCTACATCAAGCTTTGACTGTGTAACTTGTTGGCTTTTCCCTCTTCACCTCCACCACCTTTTTTGAGCTTAATGTGACACTTGGGGTCAAACATAGGAATTCTTTTCAAGGAAGCTCTGAGGTGATTTGTTACCTTTTCCTTTAGAGAAGACTTGAAGCTTTTTCCAGGTTCACAAGGACATGGCTATCTGTGTTTCAAAGAGCAGCATGGAGTGGCTGTCAGGATCAAGGGCTGCTTGTTGGTTTTGGATGGAGCTGCCTGCCCGTGCTGCCCTAGCTGCCACCGGGAGAGGGAAGAAGCTGAATAAACAGGGAAACTGTGAAATAAACAGAAACAAAACCAAACCAAGCCCCTGCCTCGGGGCGTGGGCTCAAGTCAGTCAAGTGGACTTTCTTTTGTTAAAAGGAGGCACATAAAAGCTTTTCTGCTTTTGTTTTTGTGCTATAGTGATAATTTCCATGTGTTTTTCTGTGGTATTTGATTGCTTTCAATTTCTTCAGAGGAAGCAGTGGAAAAGCAAAAATCTGTGTTACTGCAGATGAAGGGGTTGTTTCAACCTTTCTTGCCTCACATACCCCAGTGTTTTTAGTAGAAGTGACCAATTCCAGGTAGTCAGCATAAGCCTGCATGCTTTTCCAAGTTGCTACTCAGCTTTTAAAGATCTTAATAGATATTTTACGTTCCAGGTCAGGCTGTAAATACTCATGCTGAACTTCAGTACTCAGAACCTTCCTCACTGTTCACCGTGAATGACAAAGCTGCCACTGCACTGATGCCAACCCCTCTGGCTTTGTGGGTTCATCAAGGGGGAGTAGGTGGATTTGGGAAGCAGGAATGGCAGGAACAGATAGGGCTGTCTCTTGTAGGTAGTGCAGACAGATGGGGAAGGTTTGTTTGGTTTGAATCCTGGCACTTGCAGCTGCTCTAAGTGACCCCGGAGATTATGAAAAGAGGTGGTAATGAGAAATATTTTCCTGTTTTGCCTCTAGATGGTTCATGTGTGTGTGATTGCTCACAAGTTATGCCAACCCCAAAACTTGTGCTCTTTTACTCCCCAGTTGGTGCAGAGTGAGGGCAGGAGCTCCTTAGGAAGTGGTTGCTCAACTCTGTTTTCCGCAATGCGTTCGAGTAAAAACAAGGTTCTGTTTTTAGCTTGCTTTAATTTAGAAATTCTAGTGATAAGCATTTAGCTGCACAAATCCAGTAAGAAATTAGAGGAGGAAGCAACATAACATAGTAGAATCCCACTGAGTCATTTTTGTAAATCTCCAGAAGCGAGTAATTTCTCTAATCTGGTAGATGTGTATCACCAGTGGGGTGTAGTCCCAGAGCTCAAAAAACTTCCTCTGTAGTTAAATGGAAAGAAACCCTAACCGAAGGGTATCTTAATAAATACACCTAAGTCTGAGGTACCTGGTATTGTGATGCTAGGAGGTGGATGATTAATTTAAACCAGAACCCGACACATTTTAGTAGTGTCTTTCCTTTAGTTGTTTTGTTACCACGTTTGCTATTCTAAAATAATTGGTATGTGTTAATTAGCACCAAAAAAAGTTGGTAATATGTTGTCTAAAAATCTCTGTATTTAGTTACATAGTTGGTGGTTTTATCTTTTCCTACTCATATAATTCACAAAATCTCTGTAATATGACATCAGATGTAAAGTAGAAAATCCTGGTGTGTCAGGGCAGTATGTGTTGTCTGAGGAGGTTGTAGAGGATGTGCCATGTGCTGTCCTTGAGCTTTCTGTTCTCTTTTGTTGTACAGAGGAAGTGAAACTTCAGCTGTATTCTGAGTATTCTTTTCTTCAATTTCCAAGTAAGATCTTTGCTGGCTTCTGTATTTCATTCATCTGCAAACCAGTTTCACTTTCATGACACTTCTTAGTTACACGTGATGGTAAATTTGCATTTATTTGCTATTTGCACACGTTGTGTGGTATTTCCTGTTGTATATTAATCCTGTCAGAATTTACAGTGGGATTTACAGGGCTGATGCATTGTTTCACGCCTAAAAATACCTCAGTATGTCTTTTATACAGAAAAATGCCCAAGCCTCATTTCTTTCTGCCCTGACTAATTGCCAGGCATAGGGACAGTGTAACAACCCCTTAAATCCACGAGTGACAACTGACTTGGTCACAAATAATTTTTGAGTCCATATCTTCGAACTTTCGCTGTCATTATTTAGTTTAACAGAAGGTACGTTGTATAAAAAGAAATTACTCAGATCTATATTCTTGCTGTGCAGATTTTGAGTCATCGCAAGACAACAGTCAAGTGAGGACGGATGTTTTGTACGAGAAAGCCTCGTGTTGACTCTCCAGCCTTTGGTTAAAGGATTGTGCTGGATGCTGCTGTTCTTACCTCACATATTTGCCTCTCGGAAATCAAACGGTGGCGAACACCCAGACACTCACTTCTGTACCTGCTTTTCCACTTCTTTACTGGGAAGTGAAGTAACTGGAAGTGTTGGGAGCCATGAGCACGCCGCCGAGATAGTGCAGATGACAGAGTGCATTAGGCTGACAACCCCACACGCATTGCGGGTCAGGCAGGCTGCCAAGAGCTCCGGCTCGGCCAGCGGGGAGAGGAGCATTAGGAATCCCAATAATCCGCACATCAGTCTCTGTGTGCTGCCTGGTCAGTGGAGACCGAGCCAGTGAGCTGTGGAGAGATTGTGGGTATTAAGTGGGATGGGTAATGAAAGGCTGTGCTGGCGCTGATGTGAGAGTCTTTAAATGGAAAATGACTTTAAATGATGGTGCCAGGGCAGTTGGAGTGATTTGCCGCTGGCGCAGGATCACAGTGTAACCGGTAGTTTTCAGTGAGACTAACCACTTCTCCAGGGTGGAACACCAGAGTTGTTTGGAAGAATGAAGAAATTGGGGGAAAAGAACTCTTGACTGAATTCGCTCGCTTTCCCTCCTTGGAACCTGTGCCAGGCTGATGGCAATTCAGGATTTTGCTTGGGTGTGTTCATGTAGGTACAAATAAACACAAGCCAAGTGAGTATATGCGAAGCTGAAAAGTAGGATGAAAACAGTCCTAGGACAATAAAATCATCATTTTAGGTTCAAGATTATGTTATCTGAGAACTTTCTTGAAAAATGATAGTTTGTCTGGACAAGTAGTTATCATTGTTATCTGCAGATCAGAAGTTGGCTTTCGGAGAACTCGGAAATGTTTCTGTTGTTGTAATTAGTTATTCCTGGCTTTTTGTTGTCTAGGAGAGCACTCTCTGCTAGTTTTATTTACAGAGGTGGCTGTGTTGCCCTATCCTACATCATGCTAGGCACATACAGGTAACTCACGCTGGTACTCCAAGTGGGAACCAGAGTTTACTAAGTAGCTTCTTCTGAGGCTTTCTATCTAGAGGGAGGAAGAGCTTTCAAACTGAGTATTGTAGTATTGTTTCCTGGCAAATTTTGAAACCATCTGGGTCAGTTCCTCACGCCCAGGAGTTATAATTCTGAAAGCAAAAGTTTCTATGCTGTGGGGCTGTGTTGTTCCCATGGTGCCTGCACAGCAGCTATCGACAGTGGCCTGACTTTCCCTGCGGCTTTCCCGGGCAGCGGCAGCGTGTGCAGGATTGCTGGAGCTGGACACCCCCAAATGTCACTGGTACATCTGTGTTCACTTATCACATTGTGTTCAGAGAACACAATGGGGAAAAAGAGCTCCTCTGAGCACATGGTGGCCTTTTGAAAACGCATGTCTGCCTGCCCCGTCCTTCAGAGCGGCTTTTATTTCTTGGCCAGTTTAGAAAAGCAAGCTGGGTTATTGAGCAGCGGGGTTCTCTCTAAACCACTGGCAGTGGCCTTTTCACTGCTGATGGTGCAGGGACAGAGGTGTGAAGGAGTAGATAGGGTACCACTTACTGATATCAGGGGAACCAGCTCCCTGTGCTGCTTCCCGGGCACTGTCTGCTCCACCTTGGAGCAGCCCTGATGTCTCTCTCAAAGTGCTCGGCTGCTGCAGGCTGCTGGGGCTTTGTCATGAAGTTGCATTCCTGGCTGTTCAAGGGCTCTTGAAATGCTGCTTTCATATGAAAGGAAATCCTACCATTGATGTTCTTTTAATAGAAGGGAGGTTTGGCTTGCTGGAAAAGCTTAGTTTTTGCTCATTTAGGTAAAACCTGCAGTGTCTGATGTAGCTGAATTAAAATTACTGCCTTACTCAATTGGCCCTTTTTTTTCTTTTTTTTATGGCATCCCTAGAGATTTAGGGCCTATTAAGTCTACTCAGAATCTGTTGTAGAAATGGTAGTTTCTCATTTTGATTCTATCTGGACTTATCCTTGTTGGTAAATGATAGAGAAGTCTTCATTTTTAAAGGTACAGTGTTCCAGTGTCATGCAAGCATAGCAGAACTTTGGTCTGATAAACGAGCCCTCCTATTTTGAGGGCACCTTGCAAGAGTTACTTAGTAGAAATTCTTTCATTGCTTTTAGGAAAAGCCATTGTGCATCTCTATCCACTGGTTGGGTATTTAAGCGATTTGCATTTCTCAAATAGTAAATATTATGTGTATTTAAGCAGTATTCTCCAAATTCTGGACTGGTGACAGGGGATCAATTGAGAATTTCACTGACATACGTATTTTTTGTAGAGAGCTCATTTTCTCCACGTGTCTCCTTTTTGCTCCTTGTTTTCCAAGTTTGGTCTCTCTCCTGCTGTGATTTTGAAGTGTGAGACTTGAGTATCCCAAAACCTGGAGGCAGGTGCTCACAGATGGGGCATGTCAAACTGGATTATACGTGACAATTTCCATCATAGGTCAGGATTTCAGTGTCTGAATCAGAAGTACATATATTGGCTGCAGTGATAAGGTACTTTTATAACACCAAGCCTGGTATTCCTAGTTTCTAGCTTTACTGCTTAAAACTGTTATTTTCCTCATATTTTTGTTATTTGAATTTATAATACAATAACCATGAGCAGTTGCTTTGGGGAATCTACATGTTAAATTTTTATCAGGCTCATTTATCCCCTCATGCTGCCAACTGCACTTTGTTAACACTCACCAGGAAGTTTTGAGCCAGTTTGCTTTTCTCAGGATTACACATAACTTAATAAACAGTTAAATAAGAAGTAGTATTTTAAGTAATTGTTTTTGTTGTAAATCTGTGTATTTTATTATACACATCTTGGTTGCTGCCAGCTTTATGAACTGTTTTCAGATTTTTGCTAGTGAGAGGAGCTTGTTTTTGTCAAGCAAGTAAAATGGCCTTAGTTTTATCATCATTCTGGTGCTTGTAGGCAAGTAAATTTTGTGCTGAGATCAGTGATTTTCCATAACAACTTTGTAAGTCCCTGTAAATCATGGAACATCTGGTATTTTGCAGTAAGGTATGGCCATAGCCGAAAACACCAGAAGCAGCTGCATGATAAATTTTCCTCTTTGGGTGTACAAAGTAGCAATTGGAATTTTCAGTGATGGATTAAAGTGAAGCTCCAAGTGGATCTGTGATGGGTCAATAGCACGAGCAGGGCAGTTGTTGCAGTCAGTTTCCAGAACTGAAGCTTGTGCAGCACTTGCAACATAGAACTAAAATTATTGGTGACCAAGGAAATTCGCATACTTAAGCAGAATGATTTTGGAATCTCAAGGCCATCTTTTCAAGTTTGGGCTTGGGATGATCTTGACATTTCCAGTTCCATCTCGTTTCAGTTGTGGTTTTTGTGTATACTCACACAATTTTTCTGCTGCTGTAGAACTTCTTCCCTATGAATGAATAGCGAAGCAATGCTCTTTCTGGAATGCATAGCCGTGGACCTAGCTACTGCTCCTGGTAGATGGCAAGAAGGGGAGTTGTAAAGTTGTTTTTGTTCAGCTGGAATTTAGGGTGATGTTGCAACTGGGAGTTGATGCCATTTTAATCTATTACATATTGCAAGTTTTGTTTTAAGCAGAGGAGATGTATTGTGCTGTATTTTCTTAATTTATGAATTTTTTTTTAAATGGACCGTTAAAAAATCTTAATAGAAACTTTTTTTTTTTTCCCCAGTAAAATAATGGAACAAGAAATCATCTGAAAAACTATATTTCTTGTATTTCTGGCTATGTGCTTTAGTCCCATAGAGTCTCAGAATCCTGGAATGGTTTGGGTGGGAAGGTACCTTAAAGGTCAGGTCCCCACCCTGCCCTGGGCAGGGACACTTTTGACTAGGCCAGGTTGCTTAAGGTCTCATCCAGCTTGGCCTTGGACACCCAGAGATGGAATATTTTGTATATAGTCATGAATCAGAAGTAGTAATTTTATAGTATTTGTAAGCATAATGAAGTTGTGATCACTTGGACAGTTCTGCTTCCCAATCAAATGAGATAAAAATGGTCTTAAAGCATGGTAAATTTGGTGTTTTGCCAATTCTTTACTAATTTTACACTTATTTTAAAGTGTATTGAACTCCTTATTTAAGGAAATGTTATTTTTTTAATGAAACCAGAAAAAGCTATTTCACACATTTCCCCACTCTAATCCTTAAAAGATGTTCCTATTGGAAGTTAATTCCAGCAGATGAACACAGAACAATCCTTAATTAGAGTACACAGCCCTTCAGCACTGTCCTGCTGGGTGTCGTGTGCGAATATATTTATTTATACACACCCAGAGCTCGTGCTCTGCCCACTGATAGGGAACTGTGGGAGCTGCAGCTCCAGGGATGGAGCTGGGGCTGGCTGGGAGCATCCAAGCAAGCCTTTTCCAGGGATTTGGACAAGTCAGAGACAGCAGCTGTGGGATGAGCCTCTGCTGGGCAGCCTCGAGGCTTTTGCTGGCACTCATTAGTACAGATTAGACATGAAATGAGCTGCTTGGGTGGGTGCTACAGGTGAGCAGGCAGGTGAGGCTGCCTGCACCGACTGTGCTTCCAGGCAGGCTTTTCCTCTGAAAGGAGGAACAGCAGCCTTTCTTCCAAAACTTCAGCGTGACTTTTGTTTTGCCTCCCGCCGACACAGTAAGTTAAATTTCACGGTATTAGCACTTAAGCAAACGTCAGGCTCTGTTCCAATAACTGATACTCAGCGTTGTTACTCATCATCACTGCTATTTTCAATCCTCACTCTGGTAGCAAAGAAGCCTGAAGAACAGCTTCTGTTTAACTCTTGCTTTTGGCTCTGTGTTCTCCAGAGTTACAGACTGGGCTGCTGTTTGCTGCTGTCTTAAAGCTACTTGGTATCAGGAACCCTCCACAGAGGCACATCAGGATAAACCTGTGGTCCAAAACACGTGCACCATACAGTGTTAGATATCTCTTTTTGCATGATTTTATGTGTTGTGTGATAGGCATGGACAAGGAGCAGAGCCCATGGGACTTGGTAGAACAGACCCAGGTTTGTGGTCACTCAGGTTCAGCCCTTTTTATGCAGAAAACCTGCTGTGAGATTTATCAATTTCCCAGTGGAATAAAAACCCCAAAACAAACCGAAGGAGAGGCCAAATGCTTGCAAAAATGCAAACAGTGATGCTTCTCTGCTGAAAATTTTCCAACAAAATCCCAAGCAGCCCTGTTCTCTGGCTCAGGGCTCCTTTCTTGCTGGCAGCTCACCAGGTCTTAAGTCCAGCTGTGCAAGAAGCACCATATAAGATGTTTGTTAATTTGATAGGAGGTGGATGGTCCAGATTCACTTTCATGATTGCATTTGTGGTTGTGCCAACAAATGGCATTTCCAGTTTCCACTTCTGTACTGTATTAGAATGGGTGTTTTAAGGAATTCTGTGAGTACTCTGCTTTAGGGTGGCAAAATTCTGGTCAAACTGCTTCCAAAAACATCTTAACGCCCTGGCTTTAGACTTTTGTAATGGGACTATATGGAACAATGTATATTAACAAAGAACTGTAAAAGTATTGGAAAACCTGTAACACTGTGCTGTTGAGCAATCATAGTGAAATACTTTATAGAGCAATTCTGGGACTCTCTTAGAACTGTTTTTTCATGTTTTCACTAAAAAAAAAAAATCAGAAACGTGAGCTGCAGAATCTGTGCAGTGACAACTCTGGGAATAAATCTCTTTTATTTATACACTTTGATTTGTAAACATGCCCAAATATTTAAAAACAAGTAGTGCTGAGGCTCCTGTAACAAGCAAGAATTGAGTATTCTTTTTATAGGCATCATTCACAGTCTCAACTCTCCTCTGGTGGCATTGACCAGACACTTCCCAGCAACCAGGAATGCCTGTCTTGTTCTGAATATGCAGGTGACAGCTTGCTGCATTTAATTTAATAACTTTCCCATTCTTATTTGACTCAAAAAAAAAAGTGGGGAAAAAATAGAAGAACAGCAGGCTTTAATCCAAAAAGACAAAGAGCTGGCAGCATTGTTTGAGCCCAGTAAATATTAACTACTGCAAATAATTTTGAACTTTTTAAAACTTTCGAACATAAGTATGGGATAGGGTGTGGGCGAGGTGGAAGGATTGTTCTATCTGTGAGAAGTGACCTGAAGTCTAAAAACTTCTGGTGGAAAAACAAGAAGTTTAAAACACTCTTCTGCAATGTGAATAGCTCAAGGTTTGTTTTTATGGTTGGGAATAGTTATCAGCAAAGCTGAGGCTTCTTTATCTCTGTTGCCTGTTCTTGACTCTTCCAAGGAGGTAGAAGATGGGCTGGATGGCGAAGGAGGACTGAACAGTTACAGTTTTTGGAGGTGGCTGTACACATTTAAATGTACTTAGTTTATTTCGTGACAAATAGTTGCTTACTTTGTGTGAAGCTCTTATTTTCTTTAATGTTTTTTTCTAAAATATTCAGACTTCTGCTCAGACTCTTTCAAACATGTTGCTGTGCCCAACACTGAGCCCCACAAGTGGGTGTTCCTTAGATGAACTTCTGTATTTTTAAACATCTGTCTTCTCAATAAAAACACAGTGCTAGCACATCAGTGTTAAAGGAAAAATGTTATTTCAACAAAATATTGCTCAGTCACATATTTCTTGCAATTTGTCATTCTAGTCTTCTTTTACTGTTATTATTGTTGCTTTGTGGTCCTAGATCACGTGGAGAACTTGAGATAAATGTACACAGCTTCCATACTGCTTTGCAGTTCTACTCTGAGGACAATGTGTCCGTTCATCCTTGTTCTTGTTGCTGAAAAGGACCATGTGGTCATCCCAAATGAGCTGGAAAATATGCATGTGGGAATGGGGGCTCACCCCATCATGTTTATAGCTTAATTCCTCCAAAGCTCTGGTTCTTCTGGGTGTAAAATTCTTTTGAGGAGATGTTAATTTAGTTTGTGCTCACGGGTTAGTTTCTAACCCTGCTTCATGCTCAGAAGGGTTCTTGTTGTATTATTGTTTTGGCACTAACTGTTTTATAAACACCGTAAATACTTTCAGTCTTATTTTCTTTGAGCAAAGATATATTCATGTGTGACTGGGGTTATTAAAATAATCATGCACTTCACACGGCACAGAGCACGAAACACATTTTGTCAAAGAACCGCGGAGCCGCGCAGAGGTCGGCCGGTATCGCCGCGTGCATCAAAGCCAGAACAGCATGAAATTATCCAAATCCTCCCTACTTCACGTTACATGAGGCTTTTGACTCTGAAATCCCACTCGATGCCACTTTCATTCTTCTGATAACATAGTTGTAGGGAAGTCAGAGCAGCTGTAATTAGATCCACGTTCCTGGGGATTGCCGGGGTCCCTCAAGGTCTGTGTTGGGATAAAGCCCAGGCACTTCCCCGTTCTGTGGTGTCTGCAGGAGACAGGTGCCTTCGCTTTCCTCAAGGCACAGGGGCCAGAGAAATCCCAAACAGATACAGAAATTAGAGTCACATGAAAAATGAGGTGCAACTTATCCTTCTATATCCCTCTTGAAATCCAGGTCTGGGTAACTCTCTTGTTGGATGTGTGGTGATTTGTGCTGCTGCACTGCTAAGCCTGTGCAGGGGTTATGAGTGGAGCAGCAGAATTCCTGGGTGTCCGTGCTCTGAATTTGGTCCTGAGACATGCTTTAAAGGGAAGCTTTGAGATACAGAAGGAAATGCAAGTAGTGAAACACTACTTGCCAGAACCTTAAAGTTACTCTTTGCTTTTTAATTTTTAATTTATTAAAAGAGCTCAGCAACATAGGCAGTGAGCCCTTCAGAAAAGTCCTGCATTTATTCCACTTCCCATGATACAATATTTGCATATGGTGTGTGTATATATATATATATTTGTGTATTTGCATATAGTACTTATTTGCAGGCACAATGTTTCTGTGAAGTCTGTTACTAAAAGGTAGTAAAGATTATTTGTGTGCATCATTTACGGGAGTTGATGCTGAAGAGACACAGGTGCCACAGCCATTCTTAGAGCAGACAAGTATATTTCAGCTTTTTCATGCAGCAGCATGTCCCTGCTGCAGAGGTCATGGGTTGTTGTGCAAATATCTGCTCCTGGGATGTAAACTACAGTTCAATTAATGTGAAACAATTTATTTGTCTGTATATAACTTTGAGAGCACAGTTTAATTTTGCTTAATTGCTCTTAGTTTTATAGGGAGAGAAGACAATTCTCTTTGTGTTGTAAAAAGAAAAATGATGTGCATTTGTCACATCAGTGTTGGATCTTTACTCCGTCTTTACTGAAGCTGTCACCTAAATTAGGGGAAAATTGTCCAAGCAAAGCATAACTTTACTGTCATAAAGAAGTTCAGGTAGGAGAAAACACCAACTCCAGATACTTGCATTGAAAATTCAAGAACTGACTCTAACACTTAAGTATTGCATCTCTTCAGATAATTTTTGGGAAGTTGAGTTTGGGAATTTTTAGCTGTGAGTTGTGAGTACTGTTGATACTTCCGACCTTCTAGTAGGTTACAACATGAGTACTGGTTAGAAAGCTTGAAGAGGCTGATCTAGGGTTTGATTCTTGTCATTTAGTTCTATTTTCTGTGTACCTGAACAATTTAATATTGCAGGAAGTAAACTGATGAGAAGATTTGGGGATAAAAAATGGTTAAGACTTGTTTCTGTAGCTGTTTATTCTTACAAATAAAGTTTAAAAGTACTTGCAACTTTCTGTTCAGATTGTTCTGCTTAAGTGATAACTACTTTAATATAATAGTGGTGTATTTGAGTTGGAGCATTCTCTTTGGAGGTGGCCAAATAAATCATTCTTGGTAGGCAGAGAAACTTGGAGTAAGTTTTGGATGTTGCAGTGGCTTTACTCAATTGTGGTTCCTATGGTTATAGTTTTCTGTGGTTGAAAATGTGCTGCTCAACTTGCTTTGCTTGGCTTTTTAGTAAAGGGCTTTTAACCAGTGTGTCCTGTCTGTAGTGGCAGCATGGTCCTTACTTGAAGGATTTTATTACTGCTATTATTATTATTACTATTACTATGCCAGTTACTGAAATTACCTGGTTTTTACCCTTTTCCTAAGCTTGGTGCTGGCATAGGTGAAATGGTCAGATTAGGAACTGGAAAGTTGTTGGGTTATTTGCATTATTGTTTTAAAAATCAGTTCTAGTAGTGCAGCAGATCTTGAAAGATGCTCAGTGTTGACCGAAGTCTCAGCAGCTTTGTGTTCCCTTCCCCACGGGCAGAGGGGTTCTCCTTCCCAGAGGTCCCTGGCTGCTCCCCGCTCTCTTCCCTTCCAGTTTTGGCCTTGCCCTCACCAGCAAGCCATCCTGGTGGCTAAGAGGGAGGATGTAAATATGGATTTTGGAGAAGTTGTGTTGGTTAGGTCAGTGTCTGGCCAGAAAATGATAAAACTATTAAGTGTGCTGTTACAGGCACAGATAAGGAGCAGAAGAGCACAGGGCACTGTCTCCACAGGAGTGCTTTAAGGCTGATCCTTTTGCCGTTCCAGCCTTCTCTAGGGAGAGATACAGTGGGACCTATTTATGTGGACTTGGGTTTTATTTTAGTTTCCATTTTAAAATTTGTATCTCTGTTGAACCAGCACAGCACTCCTGCAGCAGGAAGGGCAGCGTGGCAGCTGCACAGGTTGGGCACGAGGCTTGGAAATCACATCACAGGCAGCATATCAGAGTTGTGCAAAGTGGGAAAACCTCTCAGATTCATGAATTGGGATTTCCCACAAATGGCTCGGGTTTCTGACTTAGCTGGTTGTGTAAACAGCCAATAACTGTAAGTCTGGCAGAAGTGGCAGCTTCAAGCAGTGAGGTTAATCATGTATAATCATGCAGGGAGATTCTATCTGCCCTCTCTTTGAAGATTTCTTGACATTTTATCTTTTTTTCAGTAGGCGGTGGGCAAGTTGCTTGACACAAGTTACTGTTGTCAGCTTTTAGTGTGGTTGCACCAATCTGAAAATCTTTTCCATGTAACCAAACTGCTTCTTTTTACGTGTTTATTCTCAGTCACACAGACAGAAATTGCTGTGTACTGGATTTCAAGGATGCTGAATATCTTCAGTGTTCTGTGGAACAGGTAACTGCTTGATCTGATCTACAAAACGTTTCAGTATCACAGTTATTTAAGGCTGAAGACCAGATCACTGTTCACGCAGATGTGTATGCAGATTGTAGCATCAGCTGATTTACAGTATCTGTGTTGGGTGAAAAGTCCAAATGTCAATGGTGTTGAGCTGGGTCAGGAACCTGATTACAACCTGTTGCATAGACTTATTATAATCTGTGATAGAGAAATGAAATATTTGGGTATATCTGGCTTCAGTAAGAACGTCTTGGTACCATTATACAGGAAACCAGTAGAAACCCGTATCTACTAAGTAGAAACTTGGCAGATACTTGGATTTTCCCATGACAGGGAGTAGAAATTCTCTGGGTGTTCCATTGTATCATCTCTCAGTGCAGATGTTATGCATGAGCAATTAATGTTTTATACTTTTTTTCAACACATCACACCACTAAGTAGGTGCTTGAAATCTCTAGATGTTTGTAGTAGAAGCTGGGTGCAGGTACAGAGCTCTGCAGCACAAACCCCTGGGGTTCTGTGTGCCAGCTGTAGAGCTGATGGTACTTGGGTGCAGCTTTCACTGGCAGTCTGTTGTAGTCTGATCTAAGAACAAAATTTGAATTGTATTTATGAACAATTTAACAGCTCTGGACGAGCCTGAACAACTGTTGCAATTAGTATTTGGTTTATTATGGATGACTAAGGGAGTTGATTACCTGTTTTTTTCCTCTCCCACAAATCAGTGTGGTCGCAGGGAGCATAGATCTTTCTGGAGTGTTGAAGGGGTCGAATCAATCATGAATAGTCATAGTATTCAGAGTATAAATTGCTTTGTGATATGCCAGGGGGGAAAGTTTTTGAGTTGTCAAGAGGGGACATAAGAGTTTGGATGAGGAATGCAGGACAGACAAACGTACCAGTTCCCGTGGGATGTGTGAGGATCAATATCCAAGGTGTTGGTTACATGCAAAGCTCCTCTGTGTGTAAGCCGTAATTTGCAGGGGAAGCAGCCTTTGAAAGGCAGCTTGGTTCTGTCTTTTGTCTGAGCACACTGGGGACAGCAGACAATGGCGTGGGGACGGTGTGTCGGAGGCTGGCACTGCCGTTCCCAGTGCAAGCCTCAATGCCCACTTGTCTCCTGTGCTCCTGCCAGCCTGGCCCTCGGGACAAAGTCAGATCAGTTACCTTCTCTTGTTCTTTGTTATTTGTGCAAGGTTTGCTTCTCCTGAACCAGAAGCTTGTTTGAGAAATTAAACTGAAGGATATGAAGGAGGCTGATATTTATCAGGAAACTTTTTTGTCACGTTGTGTTGCTTTTCTTAAAGTGTAGCCACAGTGCATGGCTGGCAGCTTTTTCACTATTGTCCCCCCAAAATTGGCTGTGATTTCATGACATAGATGAAGAAAGGGAGCATTATATTTAAGAATGTTAGATGCTAAAACCTGATGAAATAGCAGTTCTGAGTATTTCTTTCTTTTAACGTTTCTGTCTTGTTTGGTTACAGCAGTAGTACTTCACGTCGAATAAGGACATCCATTTGGTTCTTTAAGTGGAGTGTTCTTCCCTGGCTGCTGAAATGAATCTTCATACTGCTCTCAGTGTAGTTGTTTTTACTGTGTAAAACTGACTATAGATCTCTCTTTTCATTGTCGTTATAGAAAACCTAGAATAAACTCTCAGTTGGTGGCACAACAAGTTGCCCAGCAATATGCAACCCCACCACCACCTAAGAAGGAGAAGAAGGAGAAAGTGGAAAAACAAGACAAAGAAAAACCTGACAAAGAGAAGGAAATTAGTCCAAGTGTTACAAAGAAGAACACTAACAAGAAGACTAAGTAAGTTTGAAGAATGCAGTATTAAATGTGATGTGATTTCAGTAGCACTGTGCATTGGTTAATTGTGCAGTTAAACCAACATCTCCCTCTTCCCTCAATTCTCACAGACCAAAGTCGGATATTGTGAAAGATCCTCCTAGTGAAGCAAACAGCATACAGTCTGGGAATGCTACAACAAAGACCAGCGACTCAAATCACACTTCAAGGTAACTCTAGACTGAAGTTGAGCCTTTGGTATCTCAGAACTGGGTTAAAAAGCAAGCACTTCTTTTTTTGATGTATGAGCACTTAAGCACTCTGCTAGTGAGGACAGATTCAGCCTTTGGAAATACTAATTCTGTTGTCCAATCCGTTTTCATTTGTCTGCTAAAATAATTGTATTGTCAGTTGGGTAGTCATGCTTTTGGCTGTAAACACAGTGGGGGAAAAATATTAACCAGTAATCATATCAAATTCTTATCATCACTCGATAGCAGTAACAAAGGTTACTTTTTTACTTCCTTATCTGTAATTCAGTCGCTGTAATTGTCAAGATAATTTTCCAAGTATACAGGAACTAAGTATACATGAACAGATTTGCTGGGATCTTGCTATCAACAAAAAGCACAAATGGCTGGTTCGATATTTGTCTAAGTTTGAAATGAGTGTATGGAGAGAGGTTTGTTCCTAGTCTTGCCTATGCTGTTCTTAATTTCTTAAATCAAAAATTCAGCATCACAGAACAATTTTTTATATTTACTAAACTTGAGAACTACAAGAGGCAGAACTGAACTGGGTGCTTTGCCTGTGTGGGCTGTGTAAGAATTGCATCTCTCTCTAAAACATGCTGTAGTAAGTGTTTTATAGTGAAGCCACATGAACTGAGGCAGTATTAGCTGGAAACACTTGTAAAGCACATGGGAAATATGGTTGGCACTGCTGTTGGCATTCAAGTTGGCAAGGTGTGACTGTAGAAAACTCTTTGTCTTGGAAGTTTTTGAATAATAGCATGAAAATCTTTAATAAGAGGGAATATCCTTCACACGGTAACCCACTGGAATGTAGTGAGGGCAGTGTGAAATCTGCTGTGCCATAAGGCTGAGCTGTTTGCAGGGATTGCTGTTAACCCTTCCTCAGCCCCCAAAGAGTGAAGTGTCCATTCCTGATTTGATTACAGAGAGGCAGCTTTATTGCAATGACTCCTTTCTTGTCCTGTTCTTCTTTAAATGGTACTTATTTTGAGACTTAGGATGAAGGAGACTTGATGCACTTGACTAATGACATAATATTAAATTGAGAGATTACATCAAATAATTGTTTTTACTCATTAAGGGAGTCATTCTGTCTACTGCAAAGTCTTTTAGTCCGTGTTTTGTGGCAAGCTTTTGTCAGACCTAATTAAGCCTTAATAGTATCAGGTCTAGCTGAGTATTTTTAAAGTATACCTCATCTCCTGTACTACTTAAACTATCTTTTTAAGTGTTTTGTTTAGTGGAACTTTTCTGGCAATTCACTGTTCTCAGGAGTGCTGTTGAGAGTCTTTTTCTGATTTTTACAGAATGATAAGTTTTTTTCATGCCCAGATTGCTTAACAGTTGTTCTGGGTTTTTTTGTAAATTGTCTTTTAGGGCTCTCTGGATGTTTAAGAAACTCTGCTTAAACTTCTTGGATACTATGCCTGTTTCTGACAAAATATCTTGGTTTATACCATGCCTTCCTGTGTACTTTCACATTGAATGTTTTGAAACACTTGGCTTATTTGGCCCTAAAACTTTTTTGGTATGATCATGAAGCATCAGGGTGTTTAATTTCACAAAGTAACAAGAGTGGGCCAATCCCTTTGCCTTCTATAAGAAGCAAAAATTGCGTGCATGTGCTGAAGAGATTGGTGGTTTCCATCTGTGCTTAATCAGCTCTTTGTGCAGGGGAAACCCCGAAAACCTCCCAGAGAAATGGTTGGGAAGCTCAGTTCTAAATGTGAATGTTTGTGAGTGGGACTGTGGGGAAATCCTGCACCTCAGCCCTGTTGTCATGGCATTTAAAGATGCATGAGCAGTTCCATTTTTTCTATTTTTAAAACTAATTACAACTCTCAGAGCTGCCTTTTAATGAGCAATAGCCGGAGTTCACATCCCACCCTGTAGGAAGGTGGAGGCAGCAGGCTCTGTTCCGGTATCTGGGCCAGCATTTTGGCTCTTTCTGACTACAAGAGGAAACAAATGACCGAGGCAAATCACAGGAAGAACTGGGTTTCCTAGAGGAACTCGGGGAGGTGAACACGTCCTGGTGCTTCGCTTCCGGGAACGCCGTGCAGGGGATCTGCCGGGACGGAAACCCCAAAACCTGCTGAGGCAGCTGGCCTTTCTCGGAAGCCACAAACGAGGTGGCATCATTTCACCTCAGCCGTGGTTACGTGTGCAGCCTGGCAGCTCCTGTGAGTGTGTCTGTGCAGTGTGAGTGCATCTCCCTGCCCGGGAATCCAGAGCTCGGCTCCGGGCTTGGAAAAGCCGGTCCCAGAGCAAAGGGGCTGCTGCAAGTAGGAGTTTCACTGAGTGTTAGCCCAGTGCAGCAATGTTGTTTGTTTTTTTGGGTTTTTGTTTGTATTTTCTGTCTATTAAAAATGCATTTCCTCTGGTACTCGTTAAAAATTGCAGCAGCCTCCTAGGTTAGATAAGAAATTTTTGGCGTGGTAACTTCACTTTTGGTGAGGAAGTTTGCAGAAATACAGTTGTTCTATTTTGGTTGGATTTACATCCATCCACAGTGCATTTTTCTCTTCTGTCTGGTTCTGGAATACCACTTGGATAACTGCTATTTAAGGACTTTCTCCTTGTTAACTTACCACTGCAAGCCATTGAGTATTCATGGCAGGTAGAAAATGAGCTTAATTCCCTCTTTTTCTGTTTTACTGCACTAGCCTTGTGTGCTGCAAGTGAGGAGGAGAAAAGGCAGAGTGGTTTAAAAGCTGGAGCTTGATCCCAAAGTAAACTAACCTTCCCTCCATCCCTCTCAATAAGGCAGCTCTCAGCAAGCTACTTTTCACTGATGTATAAAGACTCTCCTTTTTAATTTCCCTTTTGGGAATATTCCGCTGCTTAAGCCTGACCCTTAATTAGGAGCAAAAGCTGTAAATTACAGCAGTCGCTGCAGCTGACTTGGAATTCGCTGGTAGCTGGAGGAGTGTCCAAGGCTTGTTGAAGCAGAGCTTTGGACCAGCCCATGAAATGTGCTTCAATGTCAGCTTCCTAGAGCTTCGACCCTTATTAGCTACATTACTAAATGAATGATAGCACGGCATGCAAATTACCGAGATAATCCTGAGCAATAAATACCAGTGGGTTCTTTTTGGGTGGTTTGTATTTCTTTTTTTCCTCTTTTCTTTTTCCTCTAACCAAAAGCTCTGGCTGTAAAAAAATACTGTTGTACATTCTGGATTTTATTTACAATAGTCTCGATTCCAGAGGGAACATTTTGAGCAATTTTATCCATAGGCTGATTGGGCATCTGATTTGTATAAGCTCAAAGCAGCTGAAGGAGAAGCCAAGCTGTCCCAGTGCCTGTGTTGTTTGCAGCTGCAGAGTTCCAACATGGGAATGAAAGAGCCGTGGCCGAATGCTTTCATGTGGTTTTGTATTGCAGAGTCACAGCCTTGTCTCATAACATTGGGGCACATGATGAGATGGTGAATTTAGATAAGAGAACTCTTTCATCTGCCCCTTGGGGAGGAGATCCTTTGCTCTGGCTGGCTCCTCTCCGCTTGGCTCGGCTGTCATGTCCTCCTTTCTGGCAGGGTTGGATAGGGAGAAGCCTGCAAGAGACTTGCTGTGCAGAGCTCTGTGAGACAGGTTGTTCTCTGGGGCTGAGTGTGCTCTGCAGCCCTCAGAGGCACAGGGAGCAGGTCACACCTTCATCCTGTGCTCTGCTGCACTCACTGCCAGCCTGCTTCTCCTCCCAGCCACTGCCATCTGCACAGGCAGGGAAGCACAAGTCACACCGAGTTTGTTTTCAAATGCTTTTCCTAATAAACTTTCACTTTCTCATTTATTTTTATCCTTTTAATAAATGTCTTCTCATTCATTTTAGACCCAGACTGAAAAATGTGGACAGAAGTACCGCACAGCAGCTGGCAGTCACAGTGGGAAATGTCACAGTAATTATCACAGACTTTAAAGAAAAGACTCGCTCTTCATCCACGTCGTCTTCTACAGTGACCTCCAGTGCAGGATCAGAACAACAGAATCAGAGCAGCTCGGGCTCTGAGAGCACAGACAAGGGCTCGTCCCGTTCCTCCACACCCAAGGGGGACATGTCGGCAGTCAACGATGAATCTTTCTGAAAAATTGCACATGGAGTTGTGGAAACTATGAATCAGGGTATGAAATTCAAACACTCCACCTGCCCACGCTGTTCAAATCCTGGAGAGCCTCTTCTGTGCTTGAACACACTTTCTCGGACATCGACCTCTTGCTGATGCAACCAGGATAATTTCTGCTTGCCGTGGGCATCTGGCCACCAAGGAATTTCTCACCCTAGCAATTACTCTTGACACTTTTATGTATTCCATTGTTTTATATGATTTTCCTAACAATCATTTATAATTGGATGTGCTCCTGAATCTACTTTTTTATAATATCTGCTGTGCACAATTTTCCATGAACATGACAACTTTTTGTTTTGGGGTAGGGAGTGGGTGGGGTGGGAAGGGGGCTTTATTTATTGCATTCACAAACTCCATCCTCTTTCAACATATCCTTTTTAAGTTCAGTTCTTCTTCCAGTTATACTGTGTACTATCAGTTTTGATATAAATTATATATAAATATATATATAAATAAATATATATAAAGGGTTATTTGAAACCAATACATGGAAACGCTGGTGCTTGAAACACTGTGAAGTGATAAAACAAAATAACTGAACAATTCAAGATCTGGGACGGTCCCCTTCTGTGAAAGTACTGAAACTGAAATGGAACTGGTCTTAGGTGAAAAGTGTTCCTGAAGGTTTGAACCTGGATGGGACCTGTTCTCTCTATTGTTCCTTCCCCATTTCTTCCTTGAGCAATGGCTAAAGTGTACTGGACACGGTTTTGATTGTTGCAGCTTGGGATCTGAGATGGGAGAGGATTGCTCCAGGTAGCTGGTGTTTCCCCTAGGGTCACTCCGGTTGGTGATGTGCAGGTCCATGCCCAGGTGGAGCAGAAGCGTTCCCAACCAGACTGCTGGTGTTATACCACAGGTCCATGTGTTTGGTAACGTCAGCGTGGCTGTGTTATGCCCAGCCAGTCCCACACGTGTTGGTGGTGTTAATGAATTGCAGCCAGCAGCCTCAGTGCCTGAGGTAACTAGAACTGGAGTGGTTGCTGTGGGTTGAAGGCAGCAGGGAGCCTGGGAGCAATCCTGAGTTCAGGAACTGAGCTGGTGCTCCCTCCAGCCGCGTGTGGGTCGGTGCTTGTCAGCCCTGTTCCATCTGTCCCGTCCGTGCTGTTGGGGTGGCTCTTATCCTTGAAGTCCATCTATATCCCAAGAGTGGTTTCTGAACAGCATCTTGTCCAGTGATGGGCTTGTCAGCGTTTGGACACTTCCAAGTCTCCTGCTGTGGGAGCAAAAGTAGGGAAAAGTTTGCATGCTGGCAAGTGAGTGACATGTGGCTCATGCTCATGACCAGCATCTCCTTCATTCTTACTCTAAAGCTATCCAGACGATAATTTCTTTTCTTGGCCTGTTAGTGTTGCTTTACAGTTTACCTTCCATGCATTATCCTGCTAAAACACTCTGCTGAAGAGGTGAAACAAACTTGTTTTAAAAAAGCAAAACGAACCCCAAACCTCTTTGGTTTTTCATCTTTATTTAGTGGCCCCAGGGTGCTTTGCAGTAATTTCAGGCGCAGAGGCTGTGGCTTTATCTGACATCAAATGCATAACTTTTGGGCATGATGAGAGGGCCACATTTTGACAACTTTGTGCCTGCTTGTTACATTGTGAATTATTTGCTTGGCAAGAGAAATTTCTCTTTGTGGAGGCAACTGATTTAAGATTTCTTTTAAAATCTCTGTGAATTTGAGTAGCAGACATAGGTTCCTTTCACACTGGCAATAGAAATGTGTGAGTACGGGATCTGGTAGAGCCTCTGCTTGAAGGCCCGTGGCAGTGCCTTGGCAGCAGTGGTTTTATTCTGAATATGTTAACGTGGGCACCCCAACTTAATTCTGGTTATATTCACAGTATAGGCTGTCTTTTGTAAGCATTTTTAAAAGTATTAAAGAACCAAAGGAAAACAGATGCTTCCTATGAGCATCAAGACAATTTATAATACATAGTTTTAAATACTATGAATATCTCAATCCACATTTTAACATTAGTGGGATATTGCAAAGACATTCCTTTTCCAGTTTTTACTATTCCTTTAAGGGTCTCAGGGAGGGTAAACTGGTCAGCCATATTTATTTATTTTACTGAAATGTATTGGAATAATTTTTTAAGAGAGATTTTTTGAAGATGCCCCTGAACTTGTATATTTTGCACTGCTTTATAAATGATCCATTATCAATTAGGCTTGCGTGCATCTCGGCCGTGATCCAGCCAAGAGCGTGAGCGAGTGGCAGGTCCCGCTGGCCTCAGCAGGGCTCATTCTGGTGCTTCAAGTCAAACCACGTGCTCACCTTCTTCGTTGGATCTGGGAATTTGTGCAAAAAAAAGGAGAAAAAAAATAGCATTGTGTGTACCAGGAAATTGCTTCTTTTTCAAGTGAAACTTGACCTGTAGATCAGTTAAAAAGCTTTAACGCCGTACCCAGCTACTCGTGGTAAAGTCGGTAACATCTGTCCCTTTGGCGTGCCTCCTCAATGACGTAGCTTGCTGAAGATGGGAACATTTCTTTGGAACGAGTGACCTGTAATTCTGCAATCAGTTAGGAAGTGCTAGCTAAGCATTGAACCCCCCAGCCTCACCTGTAGCTGTTGCGTTGTGGGTTTGAAGGACAGCGTTTGCTTTCACACTCCATTTCCGAAGCCGGCGTCCCCGCGGCACCGCAGGTGGGGTTCCCTCCGTGCTGTGGCCGTGGGCCAGCCTGTCCTTGGTGGGGAAGGTGTTCAGAACCAAACCAAGCAAACACTAGTGTAGGGAAGGACCAGATTCACGGTGTTCAGTGGCACAGAACACAGGTAAGTGAAGCACAGTGTTACAATGGCGAAGTTGCGACTCTTACACAGACACACACACACACACACACACAGACACCGACACAGCTTGCCTGACTCGCTCAGTTGACGTAGTTCTGCAAAGGAAAGGTGACAGCGTTTTACACCACCAGGCTATTTATTTCAATTGGAACTTTGCTTCAAATTGGACAGATTCAAAATTTGGCAGCAACTTCTATGAGTTTATTTCCACTGAGATGTTTTCACCTGCCTTACCAAGATCATTCTCAGTCTACTTTTTTAAGCTCTACCATAAACTTAAATTATTGAAAATTTATTAATTGCTGACTATATATTAACCTTTGCTTGTATGTAACCGAATGGTTTTAAGAGCCAACATTTAGAGTATGACAATGGAGCTGAACAGTTTTTAATGCGCAAGCAGTTCTGTTCTTGTGTATGACTTGTAACCTTAATTTACTGTGTAAAGATGGTTACATTATTTCCTTAGCTTTGTTTGTTGGAGACAAATATAGAATGCTTGTTTAAGTATGTCAAAACATAATCTTATCTTGTGGATTTTTATGTTAATGTATTATACGAGCTCTATTTTTCATTTGCCCAGAAAGACAGCTTGTATAACGCTTCTGAAAGTTTTTCTGCTCTGTAAAGTCTTTAGAGCTGACAGTCCTGTTAGGTTTGTTTTAATCTTCATACTAAAGTGTCAATGGTGGTTTTGTGAACTGGTCAGAAATTCACAGGTCTTAAATGTTTTTGGGAAATTTATATTGGACACTGCTCTTTGTCTAGCAAATAAAAGATGTTAATATATTCCTGTTACTGGCATGTGCACGACTGTTATTAGAAGCCACTTTATCATTTTCCTGCTTTAAATAGAAATGTCTATTTATGAATTCTGCTTGTAGTTTTTTCACAAATAAAATAGTAAAATTTAATTAAATCTGAAAGCTTTCTTTTTTGGGAGATGCCAGTATTCAGAAAAGGTGGAGAGTCCCATTGTTGGAGCAGCTCCTCAGTGTGTCAGCTCATTCCTGAGCCACTGCTCGAGCACCAGCTTGTGCAAACACAGGTTGTGCCCCTGGAAAACTTCAGTCAAGTGAGTAAATCCAGTTTGTTCCCTGGGACTCATGACATAGGAAGATTTGTGGTAGATGTGTCTGCAGAATTTGGGTTTCTGGTCCCTGGAAAAAATAATTTTCCCCCTTTCTGTAGCTGCAGGAGTGGCAAGGCTTAGTGCAGAGGATTTAGTGAGAGCCCTTGGGAGTTCCTTTGCCTGTCTTGTGCTAACGAAGTCCCAGGAGTAAATTTAATAAAATGTAATTGAGAGTCTAATTGTATTTTTGTAGCATAAAAATACTGGTATTTTGCAAGCAATGTTTTGATCCTCTGCCTAGGAAACAAGGTGATGTGAATTACTGTGCTCTTTCTAGTTCGTGTTTCCCCTCCACCACCCGAGATGGGAGATGTGTGATGTAACTGTTGAAATACGAAGTTGAAATTTGAAAACAAAGCAATGGATAAAATGCCAAGGGGACAGAATCTTTTTCCTGGGAATAGGAGGGCAGTTCCTACACGAAAAGGCATTTGGACGCTTTTATGTATGCTGGGGGAAGTGTGTGTTACAAATAGAGGTCGCTTTAGAAAACCCCATGTGCAAACAGACGCCCGAATGCTTTTAACCTCAGTTGGAAGCGATTCAGGTGCCTTTGTGCCAAGAAAAAGAAGAAACAGGAAAGGTAGTGGTTGTTCTACAGACGTGAAAAGCACTTGCTTGGCATGCTGAGGACTGAGCAGAGGAACAGTGCTTGCCTTGAAGAGAGTAAAGTCCCTGTCCTCGACCTGTGACCAGCCAGAGGTGCCAGAGCCACCACGGGGGCAAAGCGTAAGAGCTGCAGGGAGAGGAGGAGATGGCCACATCTTCATCACCTTGATGCTTGGATGTGAAGGCAAAGGCTTGAACAGAGACAGCAAAAGACTTCCAAGGCAGTGTTGTCTCCTTCAGAGCCTGCCCAGTCTCTCCTTTGCTGGGATTTCGGGTGACTGGTCTGGAAATTCCTTGCCTTGGAGCCATGTGAGCCAAGGGCTACCTCCAGTGCTGGAGCTGCAGTTGTCACTGTATGAAGATGTTGCAGTGCCACACTCAGGGGTTTGTGGATCCCTCCAGGATGCACACATTCACATCCAGGCTGGTGTCGTGCCTGGCAGAATGCTGGATGGATTCCTGCAGCCCCCTTGGTTGTTTGAGGGTAAACCTGAGTCTGCAATGCTTTAAAGAGAGCAGAGCTGTGCTCTCTGTGCTCTCACAAGAAACTTCACTTGTGATTCACAAACTGATTAGATTAAAGGAAAACCAGAACAAACTGCTCTGGAGACCCAGCAGGATCTGGAAGGAAGAGGGAGACGGGCTGCATTTTGTAACACCTGGATGCCCTCGTGGCTTTTGTAGTTCTAACAAGGAGAGGGAAATGTCAGGTCTTTCTGCCTGCCTTTCTCTTGGCTGCTCCTTGAATATTTACGTGCCCAGGACTTGCTTGCCTTTGCTCCTGCTGTCAGCAGACACAGCAAGGCTTGTTTGCTGTTTTCCCTTACAATGATGGATTGGTTGATATTTGTATGGAGCCTTTTTCCAGACAGGGTTGGAGCTGATGCTGATTCCAGCTGAACCCATCTAATAGGAAGACACTGGAAACTTCAGCCGTGTTTTCTCATTGTTTATTCTCAGCAGAGGAAAACCTGCGTGCAGAGATCACCAATAACATCAAAGGCTGGTTCAGAAATTCCTAATCAGAACACTTCACACCACTGCAATTATCCCCCTTGCAAAACTCCCCCATGGCAGAGCATGGAAGTCTGTGACAGTGAAGAGCGCTCTATGCCTAACTCTGGTCTGCAGTTAGTATTGATATTAAAGGTAAAAAACGCTGTCTCCTGCAGCCAGTGCTGCACATCTCGGCACTTGGCTGCAGTCCCCTGTTGCTGCTCAGACGGGGATCACTCCTCACACAGCAGGAGCTGATCTGGCAGCCCCGGCTGCACAGGAAACATGGAAGGCACCAGCCAGTTGTGCTTCCTAGATGAGGAATCAAAAAACAAGTACTCCCTTGTTCTCCTCTGTCTCCATACAAAAAAAAAAAAAAAAACGGGGAAAAAAAAGAGAGAGACATTGCTCTCCACCATGACTTTTTATTATTCCCAGGATACTGGAGATTTCATTACTTTCTGACATTCTTAATTTTTTCAAACTTCTTTGCCTTCATCATTAGGAGTTGTCAAAAGTGTTCTGGCATCCTTAAGAGGCTGTTCCACTTCCCCACTTCTCCAAAACCATTCTGAGGAGGACTGAAAGCTGCATGGTGGCAACTAGAGAGTCCCAGCGTGAGAATCCCTGCGGCTCCACATCCCTGCCTTGGCAATCCTCCCTTCCTCCTGCCAGCAGGTGAGGCAGAGGCATCCAAAGCTGATATTCCCTTAAGTACTGTGAAATTCCCAGTGTAATACACACGTGATAACAGCATATCAAAAGCTTTTTAGGAAGCTTTTTAATTGGCCACAGCTACTGGAGCTGGATAGAGTTTGAGGGGGGAGATCTGAAGTGTTTAAACTGCTCTAAGCTGCTCTCAAGTGTTGCAAAAAAACAAGTTTGGGAGATGAATTTGGGTACAAAATATCCCTGTGAGCAGGAGGAAGCTGGAATGCTGTAGGAACAGCACATAGTGGCCCAGGTAAGCAGTATGGGAATGGATAAAGCTGATTTTTGTTCCTCCTCACGCTGTGCTGTCTGATTCATATTGCCCAGGAGGTTTGGTGTGAAGTTGGCAGGAGGAGTTTTCCATGTTTGTGTGTGTTTTTTAGGAGGGATTACAGCTCACAGTACAGTAGAGAAGCAGAACCACGGAAATTTTAATTCTGTCTTCACCCAGGAATTGATACCTATCTAATACATACAACCTATAATCTTAAATATGAATGGTATATTTTTACATAGCTTGTAGAGATATTCTGTGGGACAGGCTAAAGGTGCAGTGAAGTTTAAAAGCACAACTTGTCACAAGTCGCCTCTGATAGGGATTTACTCTTTTTCTGACTCTCTCGAGGAATCAGCAGCATAAGCCAAGAGTAAATAGGGCCAACAATCCCTCGCACCCCTCTTGGGTGGTTATTACTGTCTTACTCTGCAAACTGGCTTCCACAGCAAGTAGGCTGTCTCTGTTCCTCTGTTCATATGCTTCACTTCCCTATGGGGTTTATAAAAATATGATGAAGAAAGGGCGGGAAAAAAGCAGCTTTCCATTAAATTAATTTCTTTCTTATCCAAGAAAGACAAAATCACAAACCAGCAGAAGGAACTGGTTAGGGCTCAAGGCTGATGCTACTCTCTGGGTGGGTTAATTTATTTATTCTTTCTGATTTTCTTCAAAGGTTTGAAGAGATATCCATCGGCCTTGAGCCTCCCAATGGCTTTGGAAGAGGCTCCACGGAGCCTGGATGGAGAAGCTGCCCTGCAGCTGGGGGAAGCCCAGTGGGTGCCTCTGCCCAGGAGCAAACAACTCGTGCCTTTCAACCTTTCTCACATGCACAAGTCCCTTTTCTTCATTCCCAGCAAGGAGAATCCTCTGAAATCTCAAAATCTCTCTGCTCAGCCTTTGTGAGAGGCTGAGGCTTTGGCTGAGGGTTAGGGCTGCACGCAGGCTTTAACAGATTTGACAGCAGAGCCTGCAGAAGCCTCGAGCATCCCTGCACGCCCGGGATTTGTGCTTGCTACCAGGAGACAGGGGATGGAAACGTATTTAGCTGCTCCTATTGTTCTCCTTATTCAACCCAAGTTTTGTTGGTGTGAAGTTAAGGAAGGAAAATGTGGAGCAGAGCTGAGGAAGTGTTCCGGGGAAAAGGAATCCGGTGGTTCCTGGCGGGCGGGATTGTCGCGGGGTGTGATGGCTCTGTGACAGCCTGTGACAGGCATCGGACTGGGAGTCGCTGTGCTACAGTGGCACGGGGAAAATGAGTGATGGGAACTTCCCCTGACTGCGGAGCTCCCGAATTGTGGTGGCACTCAGAGGGGGAGAAAGCCTGGCGGGGGGCGGGAGAGGCTGACAGGGGTGCCAGGTTTTGGGAATGGCGTGCAGGCTGGTGCCTCTGACTCAGCCCCAGCTGCTGCCTGTGTTGGCTGCCTCCACCTTCGCACCCATCCCAGGAGGGTGTGCCATCCCCCTGGGCTTGGCAGGGTGTGCCATCCTCGCTGCCATCCCCCTGCCATCATCTGGCCTTTGGAGGGTCTGCCATCTCCCTGCCACCTTCCCCCCCGGCCTTGGCAGGAGCAGTCAGGCTGCAGGAGCAGCAGGAGAGGAGCCTGCATCCCGTTTCTTTGTGCTGCTGTGCTGCTCCAGCAGTCCTGGAGCAGGCTTGGGGAGATGGCCCCGCTGGACACCCCTCACCAACAGCTTTGTCAGCCCTTACACTCATTTCCTGCATCAGTTTCTCTTACCACAAAGGACCAGCTCAGCTTTTGGGTCCTCACAGACCCATCTATCCTCTGCAAATCCTATTAGAGATGCCAATCGTCATTTTCCTTCTGTGCCAAGTTATAAATCCCACAGATTTATATATCCAAAGTCCTCGTCAATCAAAAGATTAAGTCAAAGGCAATGAGTTAAAACAAGTGGGAGGTGACTCCATTGAGAGCAGTGATGAGCCAGTACTCACTCCTGTAGGGCTGGTGGCTCCCCTGAGCTGGGTGCTGTGGGCTCACTCTGCCCTCTCTGCCAGCCAGAGAGCTTCAGCAGAGGAGAAAAGGGTTTTATCTGAAGGATTTCATTGGGGTGGTCCCTTTCCTCCCCACATCCATACACTGTCTGAGGAGCAGGAGCTGGATGGAGCAGGATGTGAAGCTCTCACACCCCGGGTTTCCTGGCTGAAACCAGAGCCAGACCACCATCCTTCCTCATCCTGGGGAGGAGCCTGCACTGGCTCACTGGAGCTATTCCTGCCGAGGTGTTGAGTGTTGTGTTTCGCACACGGCTGGGGGTGACTCTCCGTGCAGGGAGGGAGTTTGTGCCTTGTCCTGCTGGACACTGGGAGATGTTTTTCCCAACAGCAGATCAGCAGCTAATCGTAGTGGGTTACTGACTCTCCTGGTGAGCAACAGGTTCTCCTTCATGTTGGGTTTGCCAGAAGGGGGTTGGCATTCCTGAAAGCTGGCATGGTGCAGTGGATCTCAAACAGCACTGAAATCCAGCGATGCTTTCCTCTTTTCTCACCTTTATCTAGCACTAACAATACTCTCGACACCTGGACTAGGGTATATGGAGAATTTTTAACTGTATCTCTGCATCTGGATTATTTCCACCTTGCTGGCAAAGCTGGAGGCAATCTGTTCCTGCAGGGACAGGGACTTGGGAGTGCAGAGCTGGTGACAAGGGAAGCAGAGGGTGAGCAGGGAATTCTGCCCCTCTGCTCCAGCCATCCCTGCCTTGTCATGTGTGTTTGGACCTTGAGATGCTCCTGCTGAGGCTTTCACAATCTCTCTCTTGGGATTTTGGCCACTGCAAGTAATTCCACTTCGGAGTCTTAAAACTGCTGTCTGGGGAGGCAGAGCTCAGCCTGCGGCTCTCTGTGCATATATCCTTGCTATTGCATGGATTTAAAAAAAAATAATAAAATAAACAGTGGTGCTCTTACCTCGGGCTATCCATTAAGAGTGTGATTTAGTGCAGGGAGGGCTATAAAGGCAGTTGATAAATCTTCTGTGCAGCACAAATAAAATCTCTTGTGGGAGGAGGAAGGGCCCTGGCTAACGGAGCAGGGAGGGAACAGCCCTTGCTCCCTTGTCCAATTAGGCTGTCCAGGAGGAGTTAATATAAAATAATAGATCTGGAAAGGCCAGATCTTCACAGCCTCAGGAAGGACTTCATCCCCTTAAATTAGGAGGCTAAGACCTCATTCAACAATGCTTTGATGGAGATCAGCTGGCAGAGCTATTGACGGCGGCTCCGGGCTCGGGCTCTGCGTGATTGCAGCATCTTCTGAAGAGAGGAGCTCGCTCCTGTTCCCGTTGAATGCTACTATTTTTATCCTCCTTAATTTCTAGAAGGTATTTCCAAGTGGGAAGCAGAGCAGAGAATAGCTGATCTTAACTCTGCTCCGTGTAACAATTTCTGTAAAAAGGAGGGAGAAACGTCTGAAATAGCTTGTATCTATTTTTGGTACCACCAGTGTGGTAGCAAAGCACCTGGAGGGTGATGGGGCACCCTGAGGGTGATGGGGCACGGGGTGGGGAGGTCACTGCTGGCTCTGCCTCCCACGGGGTTCACAGGTTCCTGACTCTGCTTGGAGCCAGAGGTACCTGGGGGTGTCTCGAAGGGGCCACAGGGAAGGGTGATGCTGGAGGGGGAAAAGGGAGTGTCTGCTTGACTGTATCCCCCTCCCAGCCCAGGACACCCGTCCTGTCTCACCCCTCCTGGGCCCCCCTTGCCTTTGGAGTGTGGTGGGGAGAGCTTTGATCCTTTCCCATATGGGAGGCAGAAGAGCAGAGGGTCTTAATTAGGTGCAGTTACCTCACCCACCGCAGAGCAGCCAGGCCTGTTGGCATGAGGTCAAAGAGGAAATCCAGGGCCCACCAGGGCCAAAGTGGACGAGTTTTGGGGGATGCCTTGGACCTTGTTCTCTCTCCCACTGAGCTGTAAAAGGCTCAAAGTGTTCCAGCATCATGGAAAGGCTGGAGAGCTCGGGACTGACCATCACTGACCCCTGGATCACTGTTGGGGCAGTGGGGTGAGGGGAGTGCTTTGGGAAGAGGATAAGATGGGATGGAGCCTGGCTGGAAAACACAGCCTGGGACTGAGCATTGTGCAAGGGGGCAAACAGGGACAGTGATTTGTGAGTCCCCATTTCACTTTGTGACCCTGGCCGTGCAGTTTTGGATGTGTCACAGGGCTTTTATCTTGTGGTTACTCCCTTCTGCAGCCACAGCTTTTGCTTCTCTGCATGCCCAGGTTCTCTGCAGCTGCTGAGCGCAATGCTGGCACACACAGCTCTTGTGCTGGGCAGAAGCGTCCTGCTTCACTTGAACAAGAAATATAAATCAGAGATCAAGTGAATTATTGTGCCATGCTGCTGCTCAGGCAATAGGGAGTCTTTAAATCAATCAGGCCTCAAATAAATAAATAAACGTGCAGCAGACATGCTGGAGTGCATGTCTGATTCCTATCAGAGGCAGTAATTCAAGGCAGATGCTTGCAGTTCCCCGCTTCCCACTCTGCGTTACCTGGGCTGCTGGAGTCGCAGGAGACAGAAAGCAAATTTTTTTCGAAGCTTTCATTATTGTTGCCAAAGAAACCATTTCATTTGGTTGCCACGTGTGCAGCAAATCTGGTTCAATCCATCTGGATGCCGAGGGATGGAGGAGAAGGGCTCTGGGGAGGGAAGTCTGCAGAGTGCAGCCACCTCTGTGGTGTGCCCTGAGCCTGGGGATGGGGCTGGGAGCTGCAGGAGGGAGAGTGGGTGCTGCTCCTTGGAGAGGCTGGGAAGGTCCCACTTCAGGTGTGTGACCTGCACGAGCATCCCCACGGCAGCGCGGACAGCTGGGTGAGCTGAGGCTGAAGGACTCACCCCCCGAGACCCTCCGGACATGGCCCCAGGGAGCAGCACCGCGGGCTGCGAGTGCCTGCCGGCAAGATCCTTCCACCCTCAGGCACCAAGGACTCACTGGTTTTCCTTTCAGCTCTCGCTGGCACTCGGCAGATAAACGTTTGAAGCGTTTGATCTTTCTGGGCTGCTGTTTCCTTCCCGCAGCCTCGGGAGCAGGGCTCCCTGGGGTCCTGAGCGTGCCGGGCATCATCCTGATCCCTCCTGGCTGCCACCGTCCTGCTGCCTCCTGGCTGGCACCATCCTGTTCCCTCCGTGCTGGCATCATCCTGCTCTCCCGATGTCTGCCCCCATCCTGCTTTATCTATGGCTGGCACCATTCTGTTCTCCCTGTGGTGGGCACAGTCCTGCTCCTTCTGTGCTGGCACCATCCTCCTCTCCCCATGGCTGGCACCACCCTTCTCCCTCCATTGCTGGCATCATCCTGCTCCCTCCATGGCTGGCACCATCCTCCTCTCCCCATGGCTGCCCCCATCCTCCTCTCCCCATGGCTGCCCCCATCCTGCTCTCCCCATGGCTGGCACCATCCTGCTCCCTCTTGGCTACCCCCATCCTGCTCTCCCCATGGCTACCCCCATCCTGCTCTCCCCATGGCTGCCCCCATCCTCCTCTCCCCATGGCTGGCACCATCCTGCTCCCTCCGTGCTGGTCAGCCCAGGCAGGAGCATGGAGGGTGCTCTGGGTGACTCTCCCCATCCCTGCCCAGCCCTGAGGATGGCTCCAACACCAGCAGTGAATGTGGGCAGCTGAGCCTGGGCTGGAGGGGACTGGGGTGACACAGGCTGTGCTAGCCAGGGAGAGCAGAGGCTGTGAGGAGGGTGTGCAGCCCCAGGAATGTGGCACTGAGGGCTTAGTCCCTTTTCCAGGGCAGCTTTTGCCACTTCCAAATGGTCCTGGGCCCCTCTCCCCAGCCCCTGAGGCTGGAGGTGTGTATTTGGATTTCCCTGGAACTCTGCTGCAGGCTCTGCCCTTGTGCTTGCCCAGTGCTCTATAAAGGCAAACGAGCCCTGACAATGATGGGAGGCAGCTGGCACAGCAGGGCTTTCCCTTGCACTGTTTCATCTGTCCTGAGCAGACCTGGCAGCAGCAGTCCAAGGTGATGATATTTCACCATGTCAGGGCCTCTTCTCCCTTGAGTCCATCCAGGAGAGTGCTGAAAGTGAACCTTGGACCAGTGGAGCTGATATTTGCCTGACACTTTGTGATAAAAGATAAAGCAGTTGCAATCCTGGGGATTCAGCCTGGATTTCTGAAGATTTATCCCCGGGGAAGAGCTGAACTGATGCATGGGTAAGGTTTTTTCCTCCTGAAACACCACTTTTAACCCCAAACGAATTAAGGTCAATCAGTTAAACTCACTCAGCACATAATCCTGTGCCCTTCAGAGTGAGCACAGTCTGGGTAAGAGCAAGGCTTGCTGATACACAGAGTCATGCTGGACAGACACACAGTTTATCCCACAGCAGGTCCAACACTCAGCTCCGAGTGCCATTTTTGGTGTGTTCCTCCTCCAGCAGCTCATCCCAGCCCTGGACAGCAGTGTAAATCCTTCTTTGCAAATCATTGACCCAATAGGTCATAAAAGTTCCTTTATGGCCTGTCAAGACAAGCGAGGTTCTTTACGTGCACCCTAAGTCAGCACAGTAAAACTTTTATGGTGTTTTCAATAACAAGAGCTACTGCACATGAACAGCAACTAATTTTTAAAGCCTTGGTATTTCAGCTGAGATGAGGTTTTTTCCTCTCTTCTGTTGGAAAAACACTTAGATCAGTGTGCTCAGCTGGAGCTGACCTTTCTGCCTGACTTGGTGCTGCAACTTCCACCATTACTGAGCAACCCCGGAAAGGAACTTCTGCAAGCCCAGGCTGCTCATCTGTGCAAGTGGAGAAGCTGAGCTTCAGGTTCCCAGGTGCCCTTGGGAAGCAGGAATCCCTAATCCCACTGCTGCACCCAGGGCTGAGCGTGCAGATATCCAAAGGGAAGGGGACAAGGGGCACAGAGGGGCACACGCCATCCTGGGACACCTTCATTAGTGAATTTACAGGGTTTATTCAGAGTGCTCAGCCTGCTGCTGACTACAGCCATCATTTCAGTCCTCTAGGGTTGCTGCTGTGGCTGTGAGTGCCTGCTCCACCCCACCAGTTTGGGCAGAGATGATGGGATTTGAGGACCTGGACAAGGGAGTTGCTTTTTTTTGTGGTGGTGTTGTTGTGTTTTGTTTATTTGGTTTATTTTTATTAGAGAATGACATTCTTTTCTGAGCTCTGCCAGGCCTGAGCTGTCCTGGCTCTGCATCTGACCTGAGATGTCCTCAGACAAGGTGTGATGGATGCTGTCCCTGTGCCTTTTAATTACCTGGTGGGAATGACTGCATCCTAAATTCACACTGCCCCAGCCAGGGGTTGTTACTCCTCTCTTTTTCACTGGAAGCTCAGCCACTTCATTGCTTCTCTTCACTCCTTTGCCCCCAGTTGCAGGTTTTGCCTCTGGACTTGGGCTTGCTTGAAGCTGTGCTGCCCCATGACCCCAGAGTGGGGGTCCACACGTGCCCCTGACCCCTGGGGTTGCAGGGTTGGGGTCTGTGGTCCCGTCCCACGCCAGCAGTGGGGTCCCTGCTGGCTGGAGCCTCAGCCCTCAGTGCTGCTCATGCACGATGAGCAGAGGAGCTCCAGGCACCAGCGTGGGAATAATTGATCCTGGGACAGTCAGCACTGATTTCCCAGCCCTGACAGAAACAGGGAGAAGAAGGTGAGAGAAGCCCCACTGTTGGGGTTTGGTTTGGATTGATTTTACCACATTTTCATTGATAATCTGTCTGGGTTTGCTTTCTTTTTTCTTTTAAAAAAATCCTCCTTTTAAGAAACATACAAACCTGGGAAAACCCTTCGTCTCTCAGGTCTGTCCCTGCACAGAGGACATGGGACAGTTTGGGGGCTGAGGGTGCTAAATCACAGCCCAAATCAGGATCTGTGGTTTGGGATGGAGGGAATGCTCCTGGTCCTGGTCCCAGCTATGGGTGAGTGTGCTTCTGGTCTCTCAGCTGGGACCAGGAGGGCTGGAGCCAGTGGAGCCCCTCCATCTGTGTGCACAATTTGGTCTTTTTCCCCATGCTGGGAACGGCAGTGATGCTGGAGCAGCAGCACAGCAGAGGCTGGGAATGCTCAGGGGAGCTTCAGGGAGGAACTGTTGCTGTCGATCTGTTAATTAAGATTAATGTGCTCGCTGATAAGGATGACTCTGCGCCAATTGCTGTTACGAGCCAAGATCCTGCAAGGCAGCGAGCAGCACATTCCTGCTTCCTCAGCAGTTGGAGCCTCTGCCTTGCAGCCCGAGGTTTGGGGCAGAAAATGGGATCTGCATAGCCCCCCAAATGCTTGAGGACCCCTGGGCTCGCTTGCTCTGCAGGTGGGATGCTCCAGAGCTTGGTCTTGTGCTCTCTTGGCAAAGGAACACTTTTAGCTTTCCAGAGGGTGTTAAGGCAGAGCTTTGCATTCTCCCCTCCCAGGACTAGTGTTGAAATTTCTCCACCCAAAGAGTGCATGAAATGAGGGACATCACTGAGAAATATGTGTGTACATAAATACTATTTTGCCCTCGCAGGTGGGATCTCTGAAGAAGCTGGATGTTCCTGGTACAGAAGGATGTGAGGAACTGGGGCCTGGTTTGCCTTTGCCGCAGCTGTCGGTGCAGGATTTTGGAGCAGAGGCTGCTTGCTGAGCACCACAGCACCTCATCCCATCTTGGGAAGAGCCTGCTGAATCAACATCTCCACAGTCCCTGAGGGGACCCAAAACCCCAGCACTGACACTGACACTGGAACAGCTGCAGGTGAGCACGTGCTCAAGGCTTCAGAGCATCACAGTTTGTCATTTTAACATCACAGCTTGGGTTCATTTTCATGTCCTTTACCCACATTTTGCCTTAACAGCCTCCTCACTCCCTTGGTTTCTGTGTGCTGCATTTAAGGGCAGAATTTGTGTAACCAGCCTCATTAAAGCAAACAGGTTTGCCAAAGCCTCAAAGTTCACCTTTCATTTTATTAGTAAAAGGTAGAGAAGTAGAAGGAGTGCTCCCTGAATCCCAGAAGAATTTCCCCCATGCTCAGTCCCCTCCTGCCTTCCCCCTTTCCAGCCCTGACCACTCCTGCAGCTGCTTTTATTTCCCTGCTGTTCCCCACAAAGCTCTCCGGCACCAGCCCTCATGAGCAAGGGTAATTAACCTGTGACACATCGCAGTGCCTGCCAGCAGCGTGGGGGACAGGGACAGTGGCCATCCTGCCCTGCTGCCATGAGATGCAGCACTGGTAAAGGCAGGCAAGGACCAGCCCTGGCTGTTTGGGGCATCACCTCGTATCATGAGCAGTATTTGCTGTCATGCTGAATAGAGATTTTGCTGAAAAAACACTGCCCTGGGGGAGAAAATGCCATTTTCCCTGCCAGAAAAGCAATTCACCTTACATCAAAGGGGGAAGCTATTTTTTTTTTCTTTAACTTAGGAGTGGGATATGATTTTGAAGCCTCTGCTGTGCCACAATTTGTTTTTCCTTACAGGCACTGCTCGATGGCCTCACCAGCATCCCCTTCCCACCCTGTGCTTGAGCTTCATCACTTTCAAAGTTGAGCCAAACTCTTCTTGCCCTGAGAGTCTGGAGTCAGCAGGAAGATGCCCAAGTCACATATGCAGAAGGAGATAACCTTATCACTGCACCCTGCACCCATCAGTAACTCCTGTGGCTGTCAGCTCCTTGCAGACAGAGGAATCTCCTAGCAACCTTGCACTGGCTCTTTGGATGCAGCCTAATTCGGTTTCTGGTCATCCAGAACAAAACCTGATGAAGGCATCTGGCAACCAGAGCGACAGACAGGCTGTGGTGGAGTGCTGGAGCATCTGGCAGGACGATTATTTCAGCAAAATCCCTGCTTGGGGCTGATTTTGAGGTTTTTATAGTGAGCCTGAGTATCACAATCAGGTGAGGGCTCTGCAGCATCCTGCTGAGTGCTGGGTACCACCTACCTGTGCTGAGTGCTCAAAGGAATGATCCTGGTGCTGCTCCTCTCTCTTTCATCCTTGTTTCCTGGTAAAAAGGAGTAAGAGAATGTGCTGATGGTTGTGATGGCAGCAAAAAAAAAAAAAAAAAAAGAGGAGAGAGAGGAGGAGTGAGGAAAAGAGTGGCATTTCTCTAGCCTTGGGGAACAACATATCCAGCTCAAAAAATTTGAAAAATTTGGCTGTCTTCCACTGCCTGTAGATTCTGTTGCAAATTGCAGCAGTGGAAGGATTTTAGCCACATCTGCTCTCCTGTCTGTAGGTGACTCACAGTGATGCCCAGTAACATGCTTGGCACTGGGAGCTGCTTTAGTGGAAAGTTTGAGCACCACTGTCTTACAGAGCCAAGTTCTGACTTGGCAGGATGGGTTATGGAACCCAAATCCCAGCATTTACTGACTGGCAAGCATTTGGCTCTGCGATCTGAATACTGGTCTTTACCCGTGCTTCCCATGCAGAATCCACACAGGCAGAGCAGTAAGTCTTCCTGAAATAAATTAAATGCTGATGCTCATTTAGAAAGGATTTATGGGAGGCAGTGTGTAGCTCCAGCTGGCAGTGCAGGAATGGAAAGTGGAGCAGGAGGCAGGGATGGGGGTAGGACTGGGGGCTCAGGGTCACGCTGTGCCCCACGTGGCAGCTGCTGTGGCTGGAGGGTGGCTCTGTGCCCGTGGGGACACAGCTGTCCCATCCCACAGGTCACCTGTTAACACTGCCCAGCATTGCCCAGGCCCCTGGGGACTGCCTGCAGCTGAGTGGGGTCAGTGCCTTCGAGTGCTCACTCCGGGGTTGTTAAAATTTATCTGCGAGCCATTCCATGTGGATGGGTGAGAGCCCTTTGCTGCTCAGTGACTCCCACCAGGGATGGCTCGTGCCACTGGTCTGGAATCTCTCCAGAGGTGTCCAAATGCCAGGCTTGGAGCCAGCCCTCTGACCCAGCACCAGCTGAAGATCTGGATTTAAATCCAGACACAAAATTTGGGGGTGTTGGGACTGAGGGGTTCCCTTTGGGCTCATCCCAAACTGAACCCTTCGGTTAAGATTTCAGCAGCTGGTGCTGGATATCTGGAGAGGTTTGTGCCACTCCCTGTGCCCCAGATCTCCCACCCCTTCATGAAGTGGCTCCAGGGCCAATCCTGCAGAAACACAAACCTCTGGCGCCGGGAGATTCTCTGGAGCTCTGCAGGGAGGGCTCTCCTCACACACTGCTGTGCTCTGGGGCAGTCCATTCCCTTGGCATCTGGTTTTATACCCTGCCCTGGCTGCCCGCAGAGGGTTTCAGGGAACAAGGGGCCGGTTTCAGATCTTGCTATTACAACCTCACGTTCAAGAATTACTACTACTATTATTTCCAAGGAAACAGGGACTCACGCTCATATCTTTTATGTGATTTCTCACATCCGGAGGTTCTCACGTGACTTTGCTGCCTATTTTTAGCTCCTCAAACATCTCTGCCAGGATGAAAGCTTTAAAGAAAACCCACCCTTGAAAGGGATGAAACAGGCATTTGCTTTAATGGTAAATTTGTGACTGTGACCCCCGAATCCCCACATTTCAGCAGCCTGGGGAGAGCAGGCAGGAACATCAGGATGCAGTTAACTGTTTCTGTGTTTGCTGTTACAACCTCCTTCTTCAAACAGCAAAGACTTGTTGTAAAACAGAGCTGTTTCTAGAACCAGATCCACCTCCAAGTCATTTAAAAGCCTCCTACCTCAATTTTGCAGGTAAAATGTTAGTCTAGCAGGAATTGAGAGGAGGGATTTTCCCCTCCATCTGCTTCTTGGCTGGTTTGTGGGAGGAAAAAAGCCACCCTGGCTGTTTTCACTTGCAGCACCCACCTTGAGGTGGGATGGATGAGGATGGGACCCCTCAGTCCTCGTGGGCTCAGGGTGGCTGTGGGCACCCACCTGGTCCTGCCCATTCCAGCACACGGGATGCAAAACTTGGCATTTCCTTTGGATGCCTCACAGGAAGCATCCTATTTAAAAATACTCCAGCCATAAATAACACATAGTTGTATCCAGCTATTAGAGAGAGGGGAAAATTGTTCTCATTGTCACAAAGTTTCATTTCCATTTTTGTCTCAATTTCAGCTTCATTAACACGCGCTGACCTGCCTTATCAATTATAGCTATTTCTAGTGCGGGCATTTTGGTAATTGGCATCAAAATGTCAGGACAGCCAGTTGGAGCTCTCCGGGTACAGAAACCTCAGCAGTGCCTCTCGCTGATTACAAGCTGCAGTAATTAGCGATCAACCGAGTCCCACCCTCGCTGCCACAGCTGCAAAGCCCTCGTGGTACCGCTCTGGGAGCAAAGCCCCGGCTCGGTGCTCCCTCTGGGGACATGACGGGTCCCTGAGCACAGATCAGGGTGGCAATCCAGCCCTCCCTGATACCCCAGAGCCACCCGGAGCTGTGCACCCCGAGAAGTTCTGCTGGTGGTGGCAAATTTATCCTGGATCAGTCAGGGCTAAATTTGTTCTCCTTCCCCAAGGCTGCAGTGTGCAGCCCATGGCTTTACTCTCTGGCTCTTCCTGCCCCTTTTTTCCCCCTGGATTTAGGGTCAGAGCTGTGGAGCTGTCTGAGCAGTTGGGGTGATGGTAGAGCCTGTTCCTCGTGGAGGAGGAGGCAGGGAGGGGTTCAGCATTCCAAGAGACAGGCAGGTTGGGGTGCTGGGCTGTAGGAGGGATGAGCTGGAATGAGCTGGAAGAAGCTGCTGCCAGATGAGTAACTGGGGCTGCTCCAGCAGTGGGAGAAGGAGATTTTATAGGGCCTCTTGGTGTTTGGTTTCCTTTTAAATGCTGGTCTCCAGGGCAGAGGCTGTGCTGCCTGCAGAAAGCACAGCAGCAGGAGAGGAGCGAGGGTTGGACCCTCCTGCAGCACCTCAGTGGCAGGGCTGTGGTTAAGGGCTCTCCTTAGATGTGCTCTGGGCTGGTCACTGCTGAGCCTCTGCCAAATTTCCTTTTCCTTTGGGAAGCTGGGATGAGGAGAGGTCTCTGCCTTCATCTGAGGGCTTCACTGCTGTGTGTCCCTGCTCTGGGGCCAGTCTCTTGCAGGGAAGGGGCAGCTCCGAGCACTGCTGGGCTCTGCAGATGTATTTACCTTTCCATGCTGAAACCACAGAGCTGTGGAGACCTGGTGACCCCGTGTCACACGCTGCCCTGCCAGAGGGACAGGGCTAATTGAGACGTGACAGCCTGTGAAAGCAAACTTCTCCTCAGAGGTCAAGAAGGCAAAGCTGATGAACAGATGCAAAACCTGACACTTTGAGAAGCTCCTGGAAGAGCATCACGAGCAAGTGAAGGTGCATCCCAGCCTTGGCTTCTCTGGGCTGGGTGCTCTTGTATGCAGAAGGGGAATTGAGCAAATGCCTGGCAAAGCCCTGGAGTTTCTGTGGGTGCTGTGGAGGTGTGGGATGGCTGGTTCCCGGGAGAAGCCTCTGAGGGCATGGAAGGGCTGCAGGGGCACTGCCTGAAAGCAGGCAGATAACACTGATCATCAGGTGAGCTGGGAGGGAAAGACGAGTGGATGATGGGAGAGCAACCCTAAACACCCAGCAAAACCCTGAACTCCTCATTTCTGAGGTAAATTAAAATGGAACAAGAGGAAGAACTGCCTGGCTGAGGTGGATTAAGTGTGTGTGCCTGCTTCTCCTTCCAGGAGCAAAAAAAGCATAAACAAAATTGAGCTAACAAAAACCTGCCAACATTTTGAAATGAGGCAAGGCTGTAATTCTCACAAAGTCCCCCGACCCACAGGGTGCAGGGGGACCCTGTGCCAGCTGCCCTCTCCCATCAGCACCAGCAGTCAGCAAGCACAGCCCTTACCCAGCTGCAGCCTGTTATCAGGGTGACATCCCGGAGATAAACGACTCCCATTGTTGCCTTCATTCCCGGGCAGTCCCCTGAGGCCCCTGCACAGCCCCAGCAGAGCTGACCGAGGTGCTCAGTGCTCCTCACAGCAATTCCTCCTGGCTCTGCCCGTTCGTGCAGGTGGGGCTTGCGAGGGCTCTTAACCTGGCACGGCTCTGAAAATCTGAGCACTGCTCTGGGAGAGAGCTGAGGCTGCTGCATAGTGTTTTACCAAGAAGGAGCCTGCTGCCAATATCCCCCGGACTGGGAGAGAACATCTGTGGCTGGCCCTTCTGGGGGTGTTTTTTGTGGCACCTCCCCCGGCTCAGGTTTTACAGCTGGGACAGGGGCAGTGAGATGCCACGGCATGCTGTGCACTGCAGCCATCAGAAACGTGCCTGCTACTCTGTTTTGATCTTTTCCCCTGTTATTTGCCTCCATTCCACACCTTGTCTTTCTGTTTGCTGTGCCCCACAAGCACCTTTCTCACCCACTGGGGTAAGAGAGCAGGTAAAACTGGCCCCTCTGCAAGCCACAGCCAAAGGCAGGGCAGAGTTTGGGCTTGTTACCATCAGCACCGGTGCAAAACGGCTTTGGGGTTAAATCATTCTCACAAAGATCAGGTTTCACAAATATCTCATTGTGCCTGGAACTAACGTGAATTAATTTCTGCAAAGAAATCCTTTATGGAGGTAGGTGCTGCCTTGGCTTTCTAGAAACAGAGATACTTCCTGCACAAAGGTGGGTACAGAGATCCTGACTTTCTCATCTCCCCTCAGACTCAAGAGACCCCCACAAGAGGCTGTACATGAGCGGGCTGGGCTCAGAACCAGCACCTAATTCAGCTGCCAGCCAGGGGTACAGGCTTGGCTCCCCATCCCAGAGGTTGGCCCCACATCTGGGGGATGCTGAAGGTTCAGAGACGTGATCTGAGTCCTTTAATTCTATTACTCACGAGCTCTGAATAGCTACTTTAGACACCCTTGACCTTCTGCTGCAGAACAGATCAAAGCAAATCTCTCTGCAGTGATATACTTTATCTGATTCAAAGGGGAAGCATCCAATGAAGCGCTTGTTTTGAAAACATTATTTTACGTTGTGCCCCATTAAATTGTTGACATGTTGCCCTCTGGCTATTTGGCATTAGTTATACTCCAAAGCTATCTACAGCCTTAATCTAATTTCGCCTTTCCTCATCTTTATTCCTTGATCTTCATATTGCACTGCTTAACAAATCTGTTCAAGGACAAAATTGTTTCAAGACGGGGTTTGATAAGCTGGGGGAGAGGAATTGTGTCTCGGGTCCCAGGCACTGGAATTCAGAGCAGACAGAAGGGGCCTGGTTTATCTAAACTTTGCTCCTTCCCTCCATGAGCTCAGATTTCTGCTGGTCACGAGCTGTGCCAGGAGGGGTTTGTGGTTAGTGCCTTTGGTGGATATCTGACTTTGGGGTGGGTTTCATGCCCCTCCCTTTGAGGAGCTGCAGAAGCCATCAAGCCCTGTGGGTGCCGTGGGACAGGCTCTGTGTCCTGTCCCCGTGGGTGGCACTGCTCCAGGGAGGGTTTGTTGGTTTGCTGTCCTTCACAGTTTGTGCTGCAGCTCTTCAGGCTGGATCATCTCCACATTTCAACAAAACCCCTGCTGGTTCAGGGCTGTTGGTGGTGCTCTGCACCCCTCCTGAGCCCTGCCAGTCCTGTCCTTTGGTGATATTTTGCTGAGCTGCCGCTGAAGGAATAATTTCTTCGGCAGGGCTGGACCCCAATTGCCATCATTTTTTGGTGTAAATCCACTAAGAAATCAGCAGGCAGAAAGACCTTCCAGTGCCTTCCAGCCACTGAACCACCAGTCTGGAGGGAGGGCCTTTGGCTACCACCCCTCCAAGCTGCTCCGTGCCTTGGAGGGTTTATGTTGGGTATTGAGTCATATTCATTCTGTGCTCCTTTGTGATAAGCCACAGGATTTGATGGGGAATTTGGGAAAAGTGAGCCCCGTTGTGCTGGAAGCGTGCTGGATGCTCTCACTCTTTGCGTTGCAAGTCTAGATTGGAACCAGGTGAAAAAACGTGCTCACAAAGCAGCCAGTGGAAAAAAATAGCTTGATTTTAAAAGTGTTTCATTTTGAAAAAGGGAAGAAAAGCTAAACAACCAGTGCTGTTAAAATTTTCCATCACTATCCTTTCCACACAATAGGACTTTTTACTGTGCTCCAGAGCTCCAGCAGCACATGCCTCATGGGAACATGGAAAAGGTCCTCAGAAGTGGACCAGAGGTTTACAAAATGGAAACAGGGGTTTTCATGAAATCCTTTTCCACCTTTGTAGTCCTTTCTGGGGGGTTATTGTGGATCCTCTTTGTGCTGGCCAAGCCATTGTCCCCAAAGGGCCACAGCTGCAGGCATCTGCACCTGGAGTTCTCCAGATGACAACCTGACAACCCTGTCAGTCCCTTCAAGAGCATCAGACAGGGATCCTAGCAATTTTCCTAGGAGTAAAATATAAATTTATACTTTCTGTTTCTAGTAAACTGTCACGGGAATAAAAAAATAGCCCCTGACAAGATTAAGAAGACCCAAGGATTTGAAAAATCCTTCGGCGATACAAAGAGCTGAATGAAACCCCAACAAACTGGACATGTTTAGCACCAGCTCATCTCCTTCTGACATCCAAGCAGTTGGAAATATAGATATAATTAAAAGGATTTGCAAAGCCAGCATAACACTAAGAAGACTATTTTACATTATTTTTATAATGAACTTTAGTATTTACACTGTTGCAGCAGGAATCCAAATAAATGTTCGTGGTTTATCTCTTTTCTGCCTCCAGTACATTGACTTTGGTTAAACAGCTATATTTATCAGTGCAATGCTGGCTATAAAAGTGGAAGAAACAAACTATAAAATGTCCAGTGAAGCTGTGTAGTTCTTTAGGTGGGTGGGTACATGGACAGTTCATAATCCTGGGGGTGGTAGCCACCTTCATTGCACATGAACAATGTCATCTACAGTGATGGTCCAGATTTACAAATGTTTTTAAGACTCAGAAGCAATAGATATGTGGTTATCAGGATCATGAAATGGTTGGGGCTGGAAGGGACCTTAAAGATCATCTGGTTCCAAGCCCTTGTCATGGTCAGGGGTGTTACTCACTGCACCACAGCTGCCTGGGTAACCCTGTCCTCCCTGTCTAGAGAGGACAAACATTGGGAGGTGCATCTGGGTGACCCTGCCTTCCTACAGGGAATGAATAACATGAGATGACCATAACTCTGCTTTTTTAAAGATTGAATCCTTCACCTGATGTAAAGGGGCAAATGGTGCTGCAGAGATGAGAATGAGGATCAGCTCCAAAACTAACAAATGAGCAAAAAGACCCCAGAAGGAGGAGTAAGGAGCCAGATCCCAAAAGGACACAATGGTTTATATGGTCTCCAGCTCCACAGGTTTCTGTATGCAGTAAAATGCCAGAAAGTGAAAGATAAGGATCATTCTTCACTCCTTAAACTCTGCCTAACTCTGTAATGGTCCATGGGCAGTGCTCCATAGCTCTGCTCCTGATGTGATGGTTCTGGTTGAGATTGAACATCATTTGCTCTCATCCAGGAATTTCTCTTCAACTGTGGACCTGGAAGGTCCCTGTTATGGGCTTTGCAGGAGCCTCTCCCCACACCAGGAGCAGAGCAGAGTCCAGGCTTTTACAGGGCTGTGGAAGCAGACAAATACATGGGGTTTTTTGGAAAGGAAAAATAAAAAAAGTAAAAAAATAATTGTGGTAGAGTGCCTGGTTGAGTTACAGTAAATCTTAGGAAGCAAGAGCAGAGGGCAGCTCCTTACATCTGGGTTAAAACTAATTGATCGCTTTCCCCAGGCACACAGGCCTGTCTTTATACAGAGCCTGTAAAGAAAAGTTCCCTGAAAGTCACCGGAGACAAATAATCCTTCAGGAGTCAGTGCTGACACGGAATTACATTTTCAGTCATTTTTCAGTTGTATGCGTCTCCATCCTGTCACATTAGTTTGCTAACACTTCCAATGCAACAATGAGACAAACAGAGCATTGTGCTGGTCCAAGCCAAATATTCATCTCTGCTTGGCACCAGTTCAACAGGCCTGTCAAAACTCCTGGAGAGCTGGCCAAAGCTCATTAAGTGGTTGGATGCATATTTAGCATGGAAAAGAGCTTTACCCAGGGCTCTGAGTAATGTGCGGACTGAGCGGGCAGGAAGGAGGAGGGATGGTGGGAAGGAGAGAGAGAGGGATGTATTCCTTGTGGATTGTACCTAAGCTGGAATAAAAGAATAATGTAAATATCTATTGAGGGAACATATTTCAAGGCAGAACAGAAGTGAACTGCAAAATCCCTGGGCCCAAGGCCAACCTTAAATGTGTCTCAGAAGAGACATCGGAGTTACTGCTCCTCCACGAGAACAAACTTACCGGGATGGTTTCCCTGGGATGGGAGCAGATCTGCTGGCCTGAGCTTTCCTTCCCAGCCCGAGTTTGGTGGGTTTGGGGAGGTCTGACCAGAGGCTCCCCTTGCACACTGACTTCACCAAAGTCCGTGGAAGAATCTGATTTTTGGGACTGCAGCACGAGCCAGTGTAAAGCATGCCGAGGTGCCGGCAGGAGCCTGGCTCAGCCCCCGGCACTCTGACACAGCTGTTAGCAGCTGGTGAAGCATTTCCCCAGGAGGAGACAAATTAAGAGAGAGATCTAATTGCAGAGCTTGACTGTTTGTTTTGCCTTCTGGTGTTGAGCTGATGTCAAGGAAAGAATGATCAGGGTACAAGTGGCACTTCCCAACTCGTCCATATTCCCGTGCCTTTGCTTTCTGGACTGCTCAGTCTCAGTACATCCCTGCAGCAGGCTTTTCCACCTGCAGGAATGCTGCTGATTTTCACAGGCAAATGATCAAATACTAAAGAAATTTACTTCAAACCTGTATACACATGACAGAAAAAAATCCTTTATTTCTATGTGTATCCATGTTCACATACCAGTGTCCCCACAAATCTGAATTTCTTAAATTAATACCTAAAACTCCCAGCACTGTTCCAGTAAGGATTCAGTCTTGGACAAGGAACAATAAATGGCAAAAAAACCTACATGTTGCAAGGGGGGAAAAGAGACAGAAAAACTTGTTATTCAAGAAAAATTTTTTCTGTCTGCCGAGAGATGATCCAGTATGAAGGCAAATAATTAAGATGCTGGAACTGAGAAATTCTTTATTACAGGTGATGAAAGAAGCCATTCATGGACTAATTAACAGAATGCTTCAAGCAAATGTTAACAATTAACCGATTGAGTATGTAAAAGTGTGGTTCATTTTAAACCTAGCACCTCTGATTGCTTACCTGCTTGCTTGCTTACCTGCTTGCTTGCTTGCTTGCAAACAATTGCTCTGTTTGTTCGGCTTTTTCCCTCACCTTTTTTTTCCTCTAAGTTCTTGCAGGGCCTTAGAAGGTCCTCTGGTTTACAGTGATGCCCATCCTGATCTGTGCAAGAAATTCGGGATCCTCCAGGACTGTGGTCTCTGTGCCAGGATCCATCCTTGCTAAGGTGAGCATCTCTTGAGATCTCTTTGGAAGGTGCTGAGAGGTTATTGCTGCTGGATTTTTGCTGCCAATCAGCTATGAATTGTTGAGCTGCAGTGCCTGTGATTTTAAAATTGAAGTTAATTATGCTTAAAAGTGTACAGAACTACCAGGACTGATTTAAAGTCTGTGAAAGGGGAATGAGTTCAATCTTCCTTATCTAAGCAAAGAGTTTAATGAGCATGTCTGGGAGCAAGGTAATTTCCTGGATAACTGTGATGACTTCTGGGGGAAGGGAGGTGAAGCTGGGTCTGGCTGTAAGAGAAGATGAGGAGGTCACGTTACCGTGGTTGTTACCAGTGTCTCCTGTGTCTGATTCACCCAGGGACAGGGTGGGTAGTCTGAGCTCATTGCTTCGAGTCTTGCTGGGAATGGCTTTGTGGTTATAGGTGAGCACGGTCAGGTGAAGATAGGATGGTTTTTTTCCTCATGGAATCACACCAGGATGGAGAGTGGCAGAGATGTCCTGGGGTTTGATTAATTCGGCTGCTCTTCAAGGCAGAATTTCAACCTCACAGTAGATATTCCTGTAATCTGCCTCTTGTAAAGCCCCTTTTCTGCTGAGGGATAAGATCCCACCCCTGTCCAGGCTTTGGGGAGTTAACAGGCTGCAATGTTTCATTCCCACAAACCGGAGACATGAGCGCTGAGAAGACATCCAGAGCAGGATTTGCTTTATCTCTCTGGCCTTTGGGTGACTTTTTCTCTCACTGTGGTGAGCATTGTTCCCTCTGCATGCAGTTACCTGACACACTCACCTGACACTTAATCACTGCTGCCTGGGGTTGCTGTTCTGCTCAGCAAAGAGTGCCTTGGAGGCAGGAGTCTTTGGCAAGGGTAAAAACCCCCTCAGAGCCTGGCTTTGGGAAATTCTTTTTGCCCTCACCTCTCAAGGACTTATTATTGAAGGACTCCAGGCTCAATCAGACCATAAAAGCTGCCTGACACTCTGATTTATGAGATCTTAAAAAGTGAGTGCTGCTTATCAGCCACGGAGCCCAGCGAAGGCCCCGTGTCTCAGTGCTGTTCCTGCAGGATGGAGCCTTGGGAATTCTGCTGGGGGAAGGTCCAAGATCCACCTGAAGGGCTGGACCTCACAGAACAGGAGGGAACGAGCAAGGGAGCAGCCACTGCTGGATGGCACAGGCACTGCTGCTGGCTGTGCATCCATAAGGAGGGATTTTGGGGATGCCCAGCTCCAGCAGGCTGTGATCCAGAGCTAAGGATGTGCTGCTCCTCAGGGGTGTTCTTCCTTTTGCAGCATTTGGGAGTTTCTTCATTTCTAAGGGATCTGTGTTGTCTGGAGTGACTGGGAAAGCACAGCCCTATCACAAAAACAATAATTCTGGTGTGTTTTAAGTTTTCTCCAGCTGACAGAATGGCTGAAACCTGTCCCTTCTCGCAGCTGGCCAGAAACCTACTCAATTAAATTATTGGTTTTTTTTTTTTAAATCAACATCTTCAAACCAATTGCTTTTTTGAAATCACTGTATCTCTGGTGCTTCTCTCCAGCACTTGCAGGAGCTGCAGCCAGAGCTCAGTCACAGCTGGCACACCGGGACCCACGAGCAGCAGCTTGTGGGAGCTGTCCCTGAATCCCTGCCTGTCCCTGCTCTGGCTGGCTCCTGCGGACATCCCTGTGCTCTGGCTCTGGCTGTGTGGCCAGAGGGAGGTGACGTTATTGCTGTGACTCACAGCATTCCCATTCTGCCTTCCCCAGCCAGGACTGGGTTTCTCAGCCCACAGGGAGGCAGGAGGGTGTTTGACAGCCCTGTAGTTGGATGCCTTTGTGACAAGCCCAGTCTTAACAGCTCCAGGTCCAAGGTTGCTTTTAAATGTATTATAAATTGAATTATTTTATTTTTTTCCCCTGGGGGTTCAAGCATCTTAATGTGCTATGAAAGAAATGGCTCTTGACTAAATACTGTTCTTCCACAATAGATGCCATAGTGAGGAGCTGCTGGCTCCAGCACAACATCTGTTAAGAATCTACAGATTATAGCTAACAGGATTTTTCACCTTAAATGAGGTTTCTGTAATCTGCATGGTTTTGTTCATGGTCCTTAGGTGATGAGGGAAAATGTAGCTGTATGACTTTGATCTCCAGTGTACTCTTATCCCAAATCACTCTTGAGAGGCTTAATTGTACAAGATGCAAAATAAAACCTCTGTTAAAGCAGCACTTGGATTTTTTAAGTAGACTTAGATTTGCAGTTACAATAACAAAATACAAAGGATACTCCAAAAAGTAAGGTTCCAACAGCATTGGCTTGATTGTGTTTTATACCCTGTGTATTTTTTTTAATGACATGAACCCCAATACACACATCTTACCCAAAACCCCTGGGTTTAATATTGGGTTGCTTGTGAAAATCCATTCCATAATGTGAGCAGCACAGAGCCTGGCTGGTGGGGGAGCACAGGGCTGAGCTGACTGAGCACCCCTGGCCCTGCATGGCCAGGTAGACCTGACCCTTGTCCACACCTAGTGCAGAACAGGGCTCTGGCAGCCTCATTTTGGAGCCCCCTCTGAGCTGGGATGCTGCCTCCTTCCACCTCCTTCTGTGGGTAGATTCTCTCTGCCTTTCACCCTGCTTTTTCATCCCTCTCCCTGCCTCCAAAACTGGGAGGTTGCCTTGGTTTGGTATTCCAGCCTCTTGTCTTCACCTTTTCACAGTTCTAGAGTACTAAACTATGTCATATAACACCAAGTTATGTGACATAAAATCGTTTCCCCAAAGAATTTTAAATGTCTCCAAACTAGAGCGTTCAATCTGATAGTTCATAGAAAAAAAGTACAAAGTCTACTTTTCAGGCTGGGGATTTTTTTTTCATGGAAAACAGAGTAAAAGGAACCCCAGGTGGTGACTGAAGTTGGAGGATCCTGGAGGAGCAGAAAGATGTGGCCCCAGGCAGATGCAAGGGGAGGGGAATGCTGGCAGGTGACAAGGGGAGATAAAAGTAGGTGATGCTGGGGCTGGAGTGGACAGTTACAGGATAAAACTATGAGATATAAAACAGCACAAGGGTAAAACTCTGTCTCTGGTAATAAGATTTGTACTGGGGAAAGGGAAAACAGTAAAGACTTTTAAGAGTTACTATGAAACTTCAGGGTTTTTAAAAATATATTATGTTGTCCTTCAAAGAGACTGACTTTGTTTTTTTAATAATGCAATAATCAATAATAGATTAAATCTCCATTCCATTACAAATCCTTTTGCACAGTAACAACAGAGCCAAAATCTCTGGTGGTACATTAGAAAACGTAATTTGAACCCAAATCTGGCTGGAGTGTGCTTTATTCCAAGCCTGTTTGCCCAGAGCTTTCCCTTTTACAGCCTGTGCATTTGATGAGGGCCTGTCTGGAAAGCCACAGCCTGTGAGTCTTACCCAGCCCCCTCACTAGATTTAGCTGCTCAGAAACTACAGTGTCTGTAAATTAATTTTCAAAGTCTCTCCAGCCTCTGGGATGGGCTTTGCTGCCAGCAGGAAGAGCTTGGTGTGTCCCTGGAGTGCCAAGGATGCCCTGCAACGTGACCAGAAAAACAATGGGCTGCTGCAGGGTCCAGATTGAGGGCTCCTGGAAGAGTCTTTCAAATCTAACAGATTTCTTCTCCCCCTGCCCTCCTCCCCACCCTCAGGAAAATTCCTTGCACTGGAGCTGCTCTGGCTGCTGTCCTGGGTGTCCTGCAAGACCTGAACATGAGGTTTCTATCCATGCAGGGTATGTGGGAAAGAGAGAGAGTGGGAATGGTGAAGGAGAATTGTCTCCTTCCTCATTGAAGATTTAATGGGACAATGAGATACAAAAGTGCTCCCTGCTCCGCCCGTGTGTCTGGGAGGATTTTCTGTGGCAATTACCCCGTGAGCAGGCCTGCTGCTGGGGAATGTGCTATCTCCTCTGGAAGCAGAAAATTCCACTTTCCCATGCTGTCTGACTGCATCTCTCCTGAGTATTAACATCAGCTCATAAAGAAGTGTTTGTGAAGGAGAATTGAAGTCCAGAACTGCTTACTTGGCAAAACACACAAAAAGCACAGGGGAAGGAGGAAGCACATTGGTGGACCTTGATCTGGTGGCAGAGGGTGATGCTGAAGCACATGTGGGACATGTTTCTTCCAGTGACATCTTAAAAATGCCTACTAAGCACAGGCCAGGGTGCAGATAAGTGTGGGGCTGAGGAATGGGGGAAGTGTAGCTGGACACCACGTTGTCAATAAAGTGCAGGCAGACAGGGGTTTGGGCAGGTATTTCTCCAGCAAAGTCTCTGTTCACTTGGGATTTTGCTGCTTGTTCCTTGGAGGGGGGATGGCTCCCAGGGCTGGGTGCCAGGCTCTGTGCAGCTGTGCCAGCCTGGGCTGAGCTGTGTCTGTCCTGTGACCAGGCTGCCTCTGGTACCCACAGCAGCTCCTTCAGACCTCACCTGCTTTAGCTTCACATCAGCATCTGGTATCTCAATATCTCTTATCAGTGATGTCAAACACGAGGGCGATTCTCCTTCAGCAGCGTGTGCACAGTGCCTTGCACAAAGTCCTGAGCAGCAGCACCTGAGGGACTGAGGATGCTGCTGTTCTTTTCTGGGAGATGCATGCTCTCCTGGACAGAGAACTTGATTAATCCCATCAAATACCAAATATTTTATTAATCACCAGGGTAAACCAACACATAAAACCTACGGAGCCCACTGGCAGGGTTCACTGCTGCCCTAGCCCGGGGTAATGTTTGCTGCTTTCCTTTCACAAACTGTGTTTTCCTGCTGCTCTGCAGGATATCAAACCCTTGGGGAAAGGGTGTGTGTGTTTGTGTGTGTGGACTCTGAGCCTGGATCCTTTGAAGAGCCTTGTCCAGTGGGTCCCTGTGGTGTGTGTGCTGAAGGAGAAGCTGAATTTAACATCTGCCTGGCTGTGACACAAGGTTTCCATGTGAAAGTGCATCCAGCGAAGCAGAGAGCAGGGTGGAATTCCTGCCCTCATTGAAGTCAATGGGAATTTTGCCACTGACCTTGATGGATCCAGGCTTTCACCCCTGACTATACAGTAGCTGATCCGGCCCTTTTGTCCATCAATCTCATGGCAGCAAATGCCTCTATAAATCGCTCCCTGAAAGAGAAGAAAGGACAGGACTTCAAAGTCTCCCCTCACAGCGTTGTGCTGCAGAGGCCGCTGCTGGCTGGGGGCTCTTCTGTGGGAGATGCAGCTTCTGACAGATCCAAAGCACTCAGCATCGAGCCAAGGGGATTTTCACCCACCAGCAAGAAATGGGCAGCCTGTGGGGCAGATTTACTGCCCATTTCACTGGCTGGTAAGGTGAGGTGCTGCTCCAAAAAGTGACACGTTGTGCTTCTAACACAGGTGCGTCAGAGCAGTGGCTGAGCGCTCTCTCACGCACAGAGGATGCAGCAGTGAGCTTTGGAGCATCCCGCTGGTTTGCACTGAGCAAGGAGCGACTGGTGGAATTTTTCAAGAAGTATTTGCTTGTTGGCTTAGTCAAAGTCTCTTTACTAATACGGATGTGACAGTCAGACAAGGTATTGTCTCTGTTCGGTATCCTCTGGCCCAAAGGGAAATCCGTGGAGTGCAACTGTGAGTGCAGCTGCCCTGAAATTATTTCGGAGCAAAGGGGATGCAGATGCTGTAGGACACCGGCTACAGGGAGCTGCCCATCCCACCAGGCGAGGGCTGCCTTTACAAAATACCATCCAGATAGTGATTTGCAGGGCTGAGAAAACAAAGAAAGGACCCTAGCGACAGGGCAGGCTGTTCCCACTTTGCAAAGCACTTTCTTCACCTCACAATGTCCTCAGGGCTGCTCCAGTTTTTCCTCCATCGTGAGCCCCCACTGACTTGTGGGCCTCTCGCTGGCAATTTGGGCAGAATCTGCTTTGTTAGATGGCCTCCTGCTGCTCTTTTCTTCCCTTCTCTCCCCACCCCTTTCTCTTTTCTTTAAAAGCTTTATTGCAAAGCAGTAAGTCGTTTCCCACCTCCCTGCCTCTCCCTTCCCAGACTCCTTTCCTAAGTCACAGGGGATTTTTTTCACCTATATATGTAAATTGGCTCAAACAACATTCACCCGACTGTCAGTTCCCAGCTAATAAAATAAACAGATTGTTATGAAAGTCAGAAGTTTAAAAAGTTGCAGGTTTGGGTTCCTTTACTGTCCATTTTTTTGCAAGGGGTCTTGTGGTGCTGCATGTGATGACTGAGAGAGAAAATGCATGCTCAGGACACAGACAGTGCTTGGACAGAGCTAATTAAAATCATAATCCAACTTTTCACTGCAGCTGAAATGTTTGTAGGCTCACCATGCCCCTCCAGAGGCTCAGGCACTTCCCTTGGGTGAACCCAGGAACTTTTACCACCTCCTCAAGCACAGGCAGTGGGTGTTCTGCTCTCAGCTGCTCCTGTCCCTAAATGCCTTTGTTTTAGAAGCTGCAAATGGATTAAATGAGACATTTTGGTCAGCCTGGGGGCCAGAGCTGCAGAGGCCCTGGCTGGTGCTGGGTGCCTGGACTGTGTGATGGAGCAGGACCAGAAAGTGTCCAGTGCCAGGGAGTGAGGCAGAATTACAGCAGAAGAACAAGAAGGCCAAACCCACTGGGATGGGGGCAGTGGTGCCTGCTCTCAAGGGCCATTTGTGACCATCCAGAGCTGAGTGAGACCCTCCCACATGCCTCCTGCTCACCAAGGTGACCCCCCCAGCCTCCATTGCTGTCATAAGGTTTTGTGCTAATTTGTGTGGAATAAATAAGCCACTGGAGTAAAAAATGTGTCTCTGCTGCTCATACAGAGCAAAAAAAGTGACATGAGGTCTAGGGCAAAAGTCCTAAGAGCTTTACTTGCCTCTTCCCAGAGTAACAACTGCCATTATAAATAATTTGCTCCTTTCATTCTAGCGCCAGTAAAAAGAAAATTGGCTTCAAAATTTCAGATGTAAAGTACTAAATTGGAGGAGAGGTTAGCTGGAGAAAGAGCTTTTCCAAAGGAGGCTTTTTGGGCAGCCCTTCAGACGGCATTAACTGTCATCTTCGGGGAAGAACTCACCTAGGGCCAGGCTGATCAAAGTCCCATATTGTGTCACTTAGGACAAAACAGCACAAAGCTCCAGAACTGGGAGGAAAGAATTAAAAGAGGCAATGCAGCTTTCACCTCTGCCTCTTTCCCAGAAAGGCTGTTAGCTGACTGGAGGCACTGTTATTGTTCCATCCACAGTGAGCTCCCATTCCACACACAGGAACAGTGCTCCAGTCTCCCTCTCTTTCTGAGATTTGGTACCAGCTTCAGGTGCTGTGCATAGATATTGATCTTTTTCTTGGGCTAATTCAGCCTGTTTTCCATTCTTTATCCTTTTAAAGCCGTTTTCAGTCTCAATCCAAGGGCAGCACTCCTGCTGCTGTGGGCAGCACAGAGAACCTGCCCAGCAGGAGAAAAAACCCTCCTGGGAAATCTCTGCTGGCTTCAGTTAGACCTTAATTTATCTGGTAAAGGCCAAATTGTAAACAACCTAATACCCCCTCAGGCCTCACAAGTCCTTCTAATTATTAGCACCAGAAGGAAGCTGAGTTAGATTCCTTCTCCACTGAGCTGGTGGGGTTATTGCCACTTCCAGGCCTCTCCTTAATTTTTTAAGAGCAGAATATTTGTGTCTGTTCTGGTAACCAACAATAAATTCTAGGTCTTTGCTGGATGCTATTAAATTGTTGGGTCCATGAGCACCACAGACTTATTTTCATGCCTTGTGGAACTATGTCCTGGACTAGGGTTTTGTCATTTACCCCTTTCATGGCAGCTTGGGGAATACAAAGGATGCAAGGAAAGTATGTGGAGAAACTCTGGGGTTTTTTGTGTCTTCCTGTTTCTCTTGTTCATTCCTCACAGGTAAAGAGTTCTCTTTCTTCCCAGCTTCTTTTTATCTCAGAAGCTGCAATATTCATAACTGAAAAAAAGGAAAAAAGTAAATGTAAAGAGGCAAATCTCCAAAGTCTGAAGACCACGGAGCTGCTGAATAAGACAGAGCTGCGTGAAGGTAATTGCAGGGGGATAAAGGATGTCTGTGTTGTAGGATGTCCTCGTTGTAGGACGTGGTTATCAGATGCACACTTTCTATATTTTATGACATTTCAAAATATTCGGAGCAAGTTTTGTCAGTCAGCTGGAGCTGCAGGGTTTGTGTAAACCAGCTGTGTGTATTTAAGGAATTCAGTTATCTGGACCAGCAGATCTGCATTTTGTCCCCAAAATGAAAGGCAAAATATGCATTTCCCCTTGTACCTGTAGCCAGGTCTTCCATTTGCTTGTGTCCCCAAAGCTGCCATGTACTTTTAAAATCAGCACTGAATTTGCATTCCAGATGGAATTCCAGATTTCAAAATGTGACTGTGGCAAATTAGAGGGTGTTGAGGAACTGTATGGCTCGGGTAAGGACAGTCTTACCCCACTCTGTGCAAAATAGTCCTTCCTCATCCAGTATCTGCACAGATTTCACCCTCTCTCCATTCTGTCCTTCTCAGCTGCCCAGGAGAGCTCCTGCTCTTTTCTGTCCTTTGTCTCACTCGCACCTCCCCTCCTTCCCTTGGACCCACTTAGGATTTCTTCTGAAATAACTTTTTTTGGAGGGGGGACGCTTTCCCAGTGTGTTTCACATCAGTTCATTGCTTTGATCCCGAGCTGATTTCCTCAGCCACCCCCTGGTCCCGTTTGGCACCTGCGAGAAGAGCTGTGTGCAGGTGCCAGCCCCTTGTGCTGCTGCTGGCAGTGCCATAGCGCTTGTCCCTGTGCCAGCCTTGGCTCTGCCCGCTCCAGCCAGCAGCCATCCGTGCCTCTGGCTGCAGCACTGGGAGGATTCCAAGCTGCTGCAGGCAAAAACATCCCCATATTTTGGAGGCCTGAGCCTCTAGTGCTCAGAGGATGAAGGGAGCAGCCCCGGCAGGGAGGATGAGCATCACTGTGGGGAAGGAACCACCAGAGTTAAACACTGGTACTGGGCAGTGAATTTGCTCCTGATCTATGGAATACCTCTCCTTTTCCTCCCTGGTGTCCTGTTCAGGGGCTCACAGGCAGATTTGGAAGCTGATTATGCTTCTTTTTTTCACAAAACTGGGCTGTCTGGGCAACATTTGCCTCCTTCACCAGAGTTTGCTGTGGTCTGAGCTGTTTCTTGGCACCAGAAGAGAGGGTCAGGCCACTGCCAACTGTCTCCATCTCTTGTCTTTTTAGTGGCATTTCAGTATTTAATTACTTTCTTTATGATCCTTCTTAGATCAGCTGTTTGCTGGAGGTTGTCAGAGCTCCTGGAGGTGCTGGATGCTTCTGTAAACACCTCAATCCAAGCACCCTCGTGGTCAGACTTGAGGCCAGCTTGCTGCTGACTCCTGTCTCTGCCAAAAGAGCTCAGACTGGAGAATATGAACATTTCACAGATGGGATTAAGCATGGACAAGTCACTCCTGTGCCCATCGTTACCAGTCCCTTCAAGAGATGCGCTTGTCTGGAGCTGCTGGAAATCAAGCATTCCCCAGTATGTAATTTATTTCAGTGCTGTTCCAAAGGCTGCTGGAATGCAAGAGGCTTCCAGAGTATTTTATTAAATATAAAAATTTAAAACAAGTGCAGACACGCTGGTTCCTGCCAATTCTCCTTCCTTTCCCATTCGGGTGTGTGCTGCATTACTTTTTTCTTAAAGCACCAGCTGAGGGAAGAGCGAGGCAGACTGTAACCCTGTGGGAGGAAAAAACATCCCTGCCCTGCTCCTCCTTTCCCTCCAGCCTCTCTGAATAGCTCGTCCCATGCCTCTCTGTCCGCTTCAAAACCACGTTTTCCCACAGGAAGAGCCTTTGGGATTAGAAAGCCGAGATTTTCCTTCGGAGCGTGTTTGTTTCTGTGAGCAGGCAGGAGCACAATGGCCGAGTCAATCACTTGTCAGCCAGGGCTCCTTGCGGCGGGCGGAGGGCAGGCTGTGCACAGCGTGGCACGGGCAGCTCTCTCCCTGTGCCCCGCACCGCTCCATTCCCCTCCCGATCCCCCTGGGGCTCGGTCCCGGGGCATGCAAGATGCGGGATGCGGGATGAGGGATGTGGGATGCGGGATGCAGGATGAGGGATGCAGGATGAGGGATGCGGGATGAGGGATGGGGGATGCGGGATGAGGGATGTGGGATGCGGGATGAGGGATGCGGAATGCAGAATGCGGGATGCTCGGGCGCGCTCCCGCCGCTGTCGTTGCAGTGGCCGCGTCCCGGTGGCCGCTCCAAGGACACGTGCCGCCCGGAGTGACCGGGAGCAGCCCATCCCGCACCTTTCCTGCTGCACATCTGCTCCTTCTCCGCTTCCCCGCCCGCCACGGGGCCCAGCGCTCTGCCGAGCTCCTGAAATTGCTGTGAAATGAGGGCAACGCTAATTAGTGCAATTAGTCCTTTGCTCTTTCCCTGATGGAAAATGAAGGCAGCGGTCGGCCGGCCGAAACCAGGCGTAGCTTTGCCCGCGGCTGCGAGGGTGTGCGCGGCGGGGACGTGCTGGCACCTCCCCGTGCCTGCCGAGCTGACCTGGGGTTAATTGAGAGCAGGTCTCTTAACCCGTTTTGCAAAGACAAATTTGTTGCCCGTGTCTCTCCCGGCTGTGGGATTACGGCTTTCTCGCCCTGCTGGTGTCCCGTCAGCTCCAGGGCAATCTGCGGGCTCTCTCGCCTGGAAACGGGACGAGACAGCGGGAACATCCCCAAGCCAGAAGTTAATCCAGCTCCACGCGACCAGAAACTTATGCTCTGTAGCTGCAGAAATGAGCTTCCCCCCACCATTCCAGAGCTAATCCTGCCCAGAGCTGCTTTAGCACAGTCTCGCCTCCCCGGTATCTACAGGCACGGAAACTCAGCCATTTTGACATTTCTGGCTGCGAATCCTGCCCTTAGCAAACACACTTGATGCTGATACAAGGTCTCTTGGCTGCCTGTGCTCGTACCCATCTGTCGCGGTGGCACCGTGCCCGTGAGCAAGATGCTCTGCTATATTTGCTGCAGCATAGGTGCCAAGCAGACCAGATGTTTTCAGCAGGAAAGTGAAATGGGAAGGCAGGGTCCTTTTTTAAAACTCCTGGCTCTCTTGGCAGCTCCGCGGGGTGGAAGCGTGCGATGGCCCCTTGCCTGTCAGTGCCACCCCCGGCCACGCACCCTGGCTCTTTGGGGGTGTTTGCTGAGCCAGCCCCACGCCTGCTGCCTGTGGAGGGACAATCACAAGCTGCTTTTGTGTGCCCTCGGCGGCTGTAGGAAGGAGATCGCGTTCCTGGTCCGTGGGGACAGCCAGGAGGGACGGCTGATGCCAGTGTGGGTGCCGGTGCCAGTGCAGGTGCCGGTGTGGGGCTGTGCCAGCGCTGAGGAGAGCTCGCAGCTCTCAGCTGGGCTTTGCATTTCGGCACCTCTGCGCAGCCTGTGAGTCAGCACTTGCTCAGCCCTCAGACGAGTCCCAGGAGAGACGGTAAATAAGATGTTATTTTCCTCTCCGGCTGAGCAGTAATTTTCTGCCAGCCCACACGAGCAGGGAATTGCAGCGCCTAATCGCAGCCCCTTATCCCCTCGGCAGGGCTGCTCAGCCCCGGGAGAGCACGGCAGCGGGGCAGGAGGAGGCAGGGCAGAGCCAGGGTACAAACCACCGAGCAGGGAGAGGAGGATGCTCTGGTTGCATCTGGAGCCTCCTCTAGCAGATGGGCTGCACCCAGCTGTGCCTTTTGGGGCAAAACACAAAGCAGGCTTGTGCCCCATTCCCTCCAGTGCAGGCAGCAGCCTTCCCAAAGCTGGGGGAGAAAGGAGGGGGAGTGTCTGGCTCTCGCTTGCTCCGAGGAACTTGAAGTTTTTTCAAGCAAG
>WEKY01049427.1:1333375-1384763 GCA_013390045.1 Picathartes gymnocephalus
AAAAAAAAAAAAGCCTCGGTAGCAGTTGTGAGTGTTTCAGGAAACAACTCGTTGGTATCCGTTCTCACCAGTGAGAGAAAAATCAACCCTATAGGATTACAGCCCGCTTAAATCCGGGAATAAAGGATGTTTGAAGTTCCTCTCTATTAACAAAACCCCTGGAGTTTTTTTCTTGATATCGTTGTCAGGGAAATGTTGAGGTTGGAGATACCCACCCCGTGTCTATGCTGGCCTGCCTGTCAGATGGGAGAGCTGGAAGAAACGTGTGTGGGAGCTTTTTCCTGGTCTGACACCATTGAATGAGACAAATTCCAGGTAAGCTGAAGAGTGGCCACCTCTAGCAATGCCCCCTGGCCGAAGGAAAAATGTGATTCTTCAGGGTTACTTACTGACAAAATAGAAAAAGTGCATTTAAAACATAAAGCAAGGAAAATGTTTGATTAATTCTTGTGAAAATCTGTTGGTTCTATGTTTATTGTTCTGACTGACTTAAAAATCGAACTGCATCTGTGTTATTCTGATGAAGCAGCTCAGTGCCTCTGCAGTGTCGTAGTGAGCATCTTGTCATGCAGTCGAACTCTGGAAAATAGTTTGAAGGCTCCTGAGACCAAAACCTGTATTTTTATTGCTTTTGGCTGCTGATGTTTGTGGAAGTTGGAGCAATGACCTGATAATTTGCCAATCACCATGAAACATGCGCTGTTAAACTTCTCTCCCGGCTGTCCCATGTGAAATCTCAGCCGCTTTAGATGCTTTGTGAAATACAACTGAGCTTTTCTAATTTATGGGGAGTTGTGATAGACCTGGGAAGCTGACGCTGCTGGCCTTCAAGCAGATGAAACTGGTTTTTACAGTGCAGAAAAATTGAGCTTCTTGCTCTTTGTATTAGCTATGTATTAGTGCCTATGAGGACTAAGCCAATCTGCTGAGCCAACTCCAAAGCTTGCAGCATTTGTTTGTTTTAAAGTAATGCTGGCCAGAAAACAAAGATCCTGTAATACTACTGTAGTGAGGCCTTGTGTTTCCTTACCTTTAATTACAAAACCTTGGAAAACTTTTTCTACTGGAATTAAAAACTGTTGAGAGACAGAAATTCATCTACTGTGGACAACAAACACCCACGGAAGAGCCACCGCCTGCTACTGTTGCTGGAGATCCTCCTCAGAAATCCTGTTCATAAAGGCTGATGTAGTTCCCTCAGAATAAGCTGGTTTCAGTAGTTCAGTGCACTTTTTTCCCACCCCCTTTTAAATCCAGCACACAGGAGGATTCAGAGAGATTTCTGACCTGCCCGAAGCTGAGAAGGAATAGTCCTTGTGAAGCCTGTTCCTGGTACAGGGAGGCTGGAGCAAAGTTAAAGGCAAGGAAAAGACTCCTCCTGGCAAAATTACTTTAAGCCTCGAGGTGTATTTAATGAGATTAACGTTCTCTGGTTGCTCTCTCCTGCTCTCTTCTTGTCCTATTTAATTTCCAGCTGAGCTCCCTTCCCAAGCCACCAACCTCACCAGAGTCACTGGGGGTCCTGTGGGAGCCCTGCTGGGTTGGAGAGGTCCTGTGTCCCTGCAGCACCCACAGGTGACAGTGTGGAACCCCAGAGTGTCTGAAGGAAGGTCACCTGGTGTGGGGGATCCTCCTTTTCCCAGAAGGACCCGATGGTGCTCCAGGGACACAGAAGACCCCAGGAGTGGAGCAGGGCTTCAGGCACAGCCACAGCCCCAGGATGAGGCATGGAAACACCTCAGCATTCAGGACCTGCCCTCTTGCCTGTGGCTAGTTTCATCATGAGTCAGTAATCTGGAGCAGAGGGAATAATCTATTTCTTCTCCCCACCACTTGGTCTCAGCCCCTGTGCTCCTCACACCACAGCTAAGATGCTGTGATGAAGCTGCTGACCCTTTTCTGGGACCTTCCCCATGCTTTCCAGCACGGCTGGGGAAGGATCTGTGTCAGCAGAGATGCCGCTCATGTTTCTACCCCGTGTGGTGCAGATGTGCAGGGGAGGTGGGCGTGGAGGATTCCCCCTGCAGGGCCAGCCCAGGGCTGGGCCATCAGCCACCAGCTCAGGCCCCGTGCTGGCAGCCTTGGAGCAGAGGGGAAAGGAGAAGTTGGAAAGGATTAGCTTTACCTGGCAAATGAAAGAGAGGAGGCAATGAGTGAGAAATCAGTGGGACCCCCAGCCCTCCTGCCAAGGGGCAGCCAGGGTGCTCCTGGGCTCTCCCCACCTCCCTTCTGCCAAGGGCTGCTCTTGGATGAGACTTCCAAATCTGCTCTTCCCCACCTCAGCTGGTCATGCCCTAAACCCTTACAGAAAGCTGGGCCTTGTGCAGCCCCCAGTGCCACGAGGCCCTGCTCAGGACTGAGCCCCTGGCATGGTAAATCCTTGGGAGCAGTTGGAAAAACCCAAACACAGCATTGGCAGCTGTCTGCCAGGTGCCCTGCCCGGCCCTGGCTGCCTGCCTGGCGCTGCCAGGGCCATGGGATCTCTGCTGGCACCGGGATGTGCCACCACTCACTCCAGACCTGAGGGCACCAGGGAGGGCAGATGGTGTCCTGAGGAGTTGCAGGTGCTCTCCTGGGGCATCCCCCTTCTCAGGGATGCTCTCCCCTGTGTCCCGTTTGCCCCTGGCACTGCTGAAGGAGAACCCATCATTGGAGGGTATTTTTAACATCACCTTGGTAAAATGTAAAGGCTCCAAGTCTGTTGGCAGACAGAAAGCTATTCTTCTCATTCTGATGAAGAAACTATTTCCTTGTACATCTGGTTCATATTTTTCTTTAGGTTTCTGCCAGAAACAATTCTGAAAACAAAACGCAGAGCCGAGCAGAGTGAATGTATACATTCCTGAAAGATTCCTTCACCGCTCCTCTCCGACCCAAACCTACCAGTCCTCTTTACAAATCTTGTCTTCTTTTTTTTCTTTTTCATTTTTCATTTCTTTTTAATTAGTTTTCTTTTCAAAATGTGGAAACATATGGCCTGATTAGCTCTGGAACGCTGCTGCCTGCATCGTATAAAATGATCTACATTTAGAAAATAATTACAGCGAATAGGACGAGAAAATACTCCATCACAGAAATTTTTTAAAATTTTTTTTTCTTTTTCTAATTGTTTAAGCCTATTATCTCTCCAGTCAGATTTGTCTGGAAAGCCTTATTAATGACTGTGTGACACGAGCCTCACGCTGGGGCCTTGCGGCTCAGAGGTGTGTTTGTCTTCAAAACCTAGGTTTCAGAGCAGAAAAGGAGAAGCAGCAGTGAGTGGAGCTTGAGGCCACGCTGGGCTGCACACATCCTGCCTTGGTCCACTGCCACAGGCAAATGTGGGCAACTGGCCAGGGGGGCTTTGCTGCTGCGAACCTGGGTGTGTTGGGCTGTGAAAAAAGATTTTAAAAAGGGGGAGAATAAAGCAAAGGGAGAGGGATATCTCAGCTGCAGCCTACCCAAGCTGCAGTAATTGGGAGGGAGGGGCTGGGGAGGTCACGGGTGGGTGCACCTGAAGGCTGCCTGTGCCACCTGTGAGATGGATGGCACCCAGAGTGTTGTCATAGCACCACACTCCTGCTCCCGGACCCACTGCTGAGGAAGCGCTGCAGCTGAGAGCCGCGGCTTTGCCTAATTGGGAACAGAGGCAATGCACTAAGGAAGGAATGTGCAGCCCCAAATTATTTATGTTCCTGGTGGGAGGAGTGCATTGTTGCCGTGTGACAGTCAGTCTCCACTCCCTCATCAAGGTATCCAAGTGATGCCTGGAAGGCCACGTGTTCTGCAGGTGATGCTATGGAAATACTTGAAAACCTTTTACTGAGACAGGTTTGTGTTGTGAGAAAGAAATCAGCCTTGGGTGTAGGATCCCTCTTTTACCTCCTCCACAAACATCTCCAGGTTTTCCTTGCTGGCTTAGTGAGGCTGCAGTTCCAGGTTAGGGTAGAAGAGGTGAGTTCTGGTGGCTGCGACACAACCTGCAAACCATTCAGTATGTCTTGCCTTGCTCTTAGCCCATATATAAATGTTTGTTTAAATGCCTGTGGAAGTGCAGGGAGTGCTGTTTGCAGAGAAATGGGCTGGCTCTGGAGGTGGGGACACCTCTGCTCGGGGGCTGTGTGAGATGCCCTGTGGGACAAGAGGAGGGCTGTGGTTGCTGGCAGGGTTATGAACCAGAGCCTGCTCCTTCCCTGCAGAGAGCTGCCTGCTTTCACTCCAGTAATTGCTGCACGCTTGGAAACGCTCCTGCTAAAAGACCAAAATGACTGATTACAAAAATTGGAAAGGATTAAAATCTCTAAAACAATGCAAAGGGAAGAAAATAGATGAACTAGCCAGGGAATGGGCTTATCGCTTCTTGAGCAAACAAACAAGCGAAAGCTAATTTTCTGAGCCAGCAAATGAATGATTAATGAACCAAGCCACGATTAACCCTTCATCAGGAGCTCACCTCCTCGGGTGACTGCTCTGCACAGCTATCGCTCTGCTTCACATTGGAATAAAGACACAGTTTGATGGTCATAAATCTGTTGCTCAGGTTGTATTTCAAAGGGCTCTGGCGTAGCAGGTATATCTGGGGAAGGAAGAAAATATGGTTTAAAGATGTTCCAGATGTACAGGGGGATGTGACGTTGTTTCAAGAGCCACCCATTTCTGTGTCTTTCCCAGCATGGTAATAAACAAACCCCCTTGACAAAGGCACAACATATTTTGAAATATGAACTTGTCTTTTCACCGCATTTTGTTAAATGATTAATTTGCCTTATATTAACTTAAAAGGAGCTCATTAAAAGATTTCTTTTTTTCTTTGAAAGCACTGCTCATTATATTATCATTTTAAGTAATTAAATCAGAATAAATGGCTCTGTGAAGCTATTTTAATGTAACATCTAATTATATCTGACCTAGACACTGAACTATAATCATTAACTACATGAACTGTGTAATGTTCTGCAGACTCTTTAATAATTTATACGGGCTGAAATCAGCTGCGTGGAGTTGTAAGCTGAAGTGGTTGGATGCTGTGCACCTGTAGTGGTGTGGCACAGCTGGTGGGAGTTTGCCTTGCCTTGGCTCTGGGAAGTTTTCCCTGTGAAGTTGTGCTGCCTGCAGGCTGGGTTGTATCTGCTTCTCCTTTATTGTGTGTACAGAGATCAATGTCTTGGGTACAGGTGTGGTGTGATGTTTTCCTCTGTAGCATGCTCTAGTCAAGGTAACGCATTTATATAACACGTTTAAACTGTGTTAGACTGTGATTTAGATGTTTTCACGTGAGTGGGCAGCCTCAGTTACAAAAAGTTTGGGGGTTGCTGTGTTAAACTGTGTTCTTGCTGTGTCTCCTATGGAGGCTTAGGCTGCTCTTCCCTTTCCAGCATTTTTTTCTGATCTATTTGCATACAGCTTCCAGACTCATCTTCCCTGAAAGACTCATTCAAGTTAGATTTATTCCTGGAAATAAGTTTGTTTGGGGAAGGAAAGATTGGCTTGTGGGAGTTTAACCTTTCTCTCCTCAGAGGAAAAAGAGAGGGGCTGGGTGCTGCCATGGCAGTAGATGGTCCATCCATCTTCCCTGCCCGGCCATGGGCTGGATGCCTTGTGGCAAGGGAACAGATGTGCCATGTTGTAGCACATCCAAAAATTGCTGGTGCCACCTATTGGTGGAAAACTGCAGATTAAAACGTGATTAATGTGTATTATTATGCCCTCTGCTTATCTCTCCCCAGCTGGCAGGTGGGTCGGACCAGTTCTGCTGCTAGTTTTAATATCGGGAACCATTGGCAAACATTGCTGGCGTTCCTCGTGTATCTTGGGTGTGATTTGCAAACAGGAGGCTTTGCTGAGAGCAGGCAGCTGCCAGGGCACAGGAGCAGCCCCAGGGATGCCTGGTGGAGAGGGCAGGTAGGCAGCTCTGCAGTGTGAAAAGCCAGGCTGGTGTCAGTGCTGCTGCTGGGTGTGGCAATAAATCAGCTGGGCTTGGAGAAATTTTGGGTATTCCTACAGCTGCTGGCCACGCTTGGGATGCAGGGGGAGAGGAGGTGTGGTGGATCCCGTGTGGGTGATGATGCAGAGCTGCCTCGGGGGCCCCCCAGGCAGGGCACAGAGATGGATAATCTCCGCAGCCGCAGGAGATCTGGGTACGGATGCAAAGGCTTTGCTGCGGAGCCTCTGCTCCCTGGATTTTTCCAGCCTCAGGAGGTTTTCCAGCCTTGCAAAGGAGGTGAGGGAAAGCTGAATCCCTGCCTAGGGCCCTGCTTCCTCCTGCCTTCTTGCAGAGGACCTTTAGCCAAGCCCTGATAGCCACAAAAAGCCCTGCTGGCCTCCTGCCTGCTACGCTTAAGCAGTTTTATAGCTGTCATATAGAACAGCCCTATATTAGCATCAGGTTTAGTACTCCCAGGAAACATCCAGCCACAGCACTGACATCATGGACTAAAGGCTCCAAAGGTTCACTTGCTTAAGTGGCTATTTGTAATAGAGTCTTTTAATAAAATCTCATTAAAGGAGAGCTCCTGCCCGAGCCTGGTTCCTGAGATTGCTGGAACAGAGCACCAAGACCAGCCTCGAGCTGCTGCAAGAGGCAGAGGAGAGTAAAAGGGGCCCTGCAAGGCTCTAGTGAGGGCTGGAGAGAAGGGTCTGGTGCTCATCCTTGCTGCCCCTGTCTGGATCCAGAGGAGTAAAAGGTCCTCGTAGACAGCAGAGCAACGGATGAGAAGAGCAGAGGGAAAGGATTAACTGCACAGTTACTCCCAGCTTTTGCACAGGGACCCCCCTGGCTAGGAAGGACTGGTGGGAGACAAGAAGGACTCGGACTCATCCCCCATTTTCCCTCCCCACCACAAGCTCAGAAATGCTTGTTTCAGTCCCCAAGCGATAGGCAGAGGATTCAGGTTGCTCCTGAGTAAAGATATTGTAAGGCTTGTGCTCTGGTGCTCCCAGGACTTTCTTTATATTTCCTGTCACAGTTTGGCTGAACCTTTTTTACTGTGTACTTGAAGAATAATCTGAATTCCAGGGAAGAGTTTTCTAAACACTTGTCTCCTCTGTAATTTTACTGTCATGTCATAGAGAGGAGCTGCTTGAAAGACTTCAAGAAAGAAATTATTCTCTACTTCAATCCTAGGGGGGGTTTTTTTTGTTGTTTTTATTTTTTTTTTAAATACCTAAAAAAATCACCCTTTGATGTGAAAATTATATGCACTTAGAGATATGCTAATATGAAAATGATTGGAGAAATGTTGAACATGGAGAACAGCTCATTTCTGGGCTCTTTCCTTCACCACCTGCACCTCTGACAACCTCAGTCCCACCCTTCCACATGCAGCGCTCTCTCTCAAACCATTGTAAAACCTGCTCTTATTTTATGTGGGTTCATAAGCAGATCCCTTGTTTTAATTGGGAGGATTTTTCTTAAAATTCTTTTTCAAGTGATGGACTTTACACTTGTTCTGTGGGTTTGTCAGAAAGACGGAGGTAAAATTCCTGCTCAGGAGATGCTGAAGGACCAGCAGTGTTTTCCCAGACTGGACTTGGGCTGTGCAGAGATTCCAAAGCCATCACCAACCGTGGCAGAGCTAAAGCTTCTCAGCAGATCCCCCTGATCCTTAGTGCCAGAAATGGTCCCCAGCCTCCCTTCTTCAGGCATGGATTAACAACTTGCTGCTGAATGAATGCAATTTGCCTGTCCTGGCCACTGATTTGGATGGGGATACAGCATGCTGTGGTGTCTGTTTACTTTCAGAGATGTCTTGCCTGTAGTTCTTTACACATGTGAAATGAGATAAGCCAGGGGAAAAAAAGGACGGTTGTAGAGTGGCAGCCAGGATTGCATCTTCTTGTTTTTTTCCCTTGCTGTCTTCAAAAGCAGAATTTGAGAGTCAACAAAGGCAGAGCCAGTATCATCGCAGCTGAGGGTGGGTTTGTTTATAGCAGGTGCCCTGCTGTGTGCCTGGTGTGCTGCTGCAGATAGGAAAAGCTCTTCGAGAGAGCCTGAAAAGCAGGAGATGTGTCCTGGCTGTGAAGTGGGATGGTGGCTACCAGGGTTTAATGTGCAGAGTCCTGCTCCCTCCGTGTCCCCAGTGCCCATGGTTAGCTCCTGGTGTCATCTCTGGCTGAACTCAGGGCAGCAGCTCCTCAGGCCATGGGTGGTGCTCGGTGCCATTAACACAGAAATCAGAGCAACTCCGTTTTTTCATTCAGAGACCAACTCGGTGTTAAAGAGAAAACTTCCAGTGAGCTGCTCCTGCCTGTTCTCTCAGCCTGAAAGGGGCAGGGAAGGCATCATTTCACTGATTAGCTCTGATTCCCCTGCTGGGGAATAGCCTGACTTACTTTATTAGTGGTTTTCCATGTAGATAATAAGCCTTGGAGATGTTAGCAGAAGGCAGAGGCTGCTGCTGCAGTCCTACCTCGTGCTGTCATCGCTCCATGTGCTCTCCTGGTGTGTCCCTTTCCTGGCTGCCCCAGATGCCCTTCCTGCTTGTGGGGGGTGGCCAGCAGCCTCCAGCACATCCCAGATTCCTGGAAATCCATGTCCTTGTGTTGTCTTTCCCCTGCTGTTGGAATCTGGGGTGAGGGGGAAAGATTCTTCTTGTGTCTTCCTTTTGCTGCTTGTTTTTTTTTCAAATGAACATCTGTTGAACCACAGGTAGTCATGTCAGGAAAAAAAACCTCTTCAAAAGAACCCTGATATATTGAATTTCCAGCTGTTTTACAGGGCTGCTCCAAATCAAAGGGTTGCATTAATTAATTAAAAGGACTTTGATTTCAAGAGTCCCCAGAGTTTATACCCAAATCCTATGAAAGCATGCAAATCCCATGTAGTACGTGTTGCCTCTACTGATGCATTATTTGGTTCCATATTTTTTTTCTGAGGGAGGCATTAAAAATATCTATGAAATGTGAAATATGCATTATAAGAAGTGTAGTACCCTTGGCACAAAGGAACTCTGAACATGGGAGTACACATGCACCCACCACATCTGTTCCAAGGAGAGCTCTGAGCACTGTAGGGCTGGTGACCAATGCTCAGAGTTACATTACACGCTCATCTGAGTCCAGCAAAAGCTGAAATCTGGTATTTTGGGGTGGAGACACTCTTCATGCCTGGTTTCCTTTGGCAACTTGCTCCACGCTCGTTTTTGTTTCTGGCAGGAGCACAGTGGGCTCTCTGTTTGCTCAGGGCCTGGTCCTGCAGACGGTTCAGATCCCCAGGCTGCAGCTTGGGCTTTGCTTTGCATCAGTGTTAAATCAGCTCATGGAAAACTTGTATCTGGATTTGAGGGCCTGGCTATAGGCAAAAAACCCCTCTGTTTTCAGTCCTAAATTCAAATGACTTGGAGACACAGGGGCAAATTTTTAACCTTGACAATGGATGGAAGAACAGGTGAAATTTCCCTGCTAGCCAGGGCCTATTTGGGGAGTAAATAACATCCCAATTATTAACACATACACACACACACATATACATATATATATACACACACCAGGTGCTGGAGAAATAAGCCCTATTTATGAAGCCTTATATTAAATAAATCAGTTGTAACAAGCTCTGACTTTCTCATAAATGTGCCAAACTATGAAGTAACTTGCATAGGGTCACACAAGTGCTTTTGGAAGGTTACTGTTACCTGTCATGTGGAAGCAGTTTTGATGCTAGGATCTCAGGTTTCATCTGGGAATGGAGATATTCTGGCTCTAGAGAGGCTGTTAGAGGAAAGGTATTTTAAATGGCAAAGACGTGTGTGTTGTGAATGTGTTTAAAACTGTAGGTACTTGGAGCCTGCTACCTGTGCAGCAATGAATCACAATAAATAAATGCAAATGTCCAGAGGAACAAAAGGAACATTAAACAGATAACAAACGCTTCACTGGGAAACAGCACGGTTTCAGAGTCCATAAATAACAGCCCCTAATCTAATAAATGTTCTGGAGATAACTGGAAAAAATACTGAAATGGTCACTTGGTTGTAAGGGAGCATATTTCACTTCTGCCTAGCAAAAGGAGTTGAAGCCTCTGCAGTTGAGTTGATTCATAGCCCTCTGTAATGTCCCGGTTATCCCCAATCGCAGCAGGTTTCATGCAGCAACTGCTCCAGTATGTCAATGTCTAGTTAATATTTTAAGGACAACGGAGAACAACCAGATTGTAGTTTGCTGATGGGTTTTTTCCTTCCCCCCCCTAACCCCCCTTTCTTGTTTTTAGGAAACGGGCTGCTGATAAGAGAAGAAGCTGCACAGAAAGGACTGCCTGGTGTGCTAATCGCTGCGAAGATGCAACTTCCTTTGAACTCGCCAGGAAGAGAAGAGGCGGGAGGTGAGTCACGGTGAATAGATGGTCTGAACGTGTGCCAGGATGGAGCAAACAATACGAGCTCCCGCGGGACTCCAGTTAAAATGCTGGGCCAAGCTGGTGTAAAAGCGCCCGTGTTTTTGCTGCTTGGTAAAGTTCTGACGTGTGCAGAAAAACTGGGGAGGTTTTCTTTAAGCGCTCCTCTTATTGCGGTAGTTCCTTCTCATCTTCCTGCTGGTAGACAACAAAATCTGCATCCCTGTATTTCACAAAACTCCAAGGGTCCCTGATGTGTGCTGGGACAGGTGATAACAGGCTGTTTTCACCCCAGTGGTGCTGAGAGAGCTGTGTGTGCTCTGCTCCCTTTGCTCAGCATCCTTCCCTCTCACCAGTGACTTCAGCTGATGCTGGTGTCACCTGGGTGTGGTGGCCATCTCCATCAGTGAGAAACAGAGACCCTGCTCATGGGCTTCCTCATCCCAAACCTGCCAGCAGCTCTGTGGGCTGGTTGCTGCTGCTGAGGAAGGAGGTGCTGGGTGTTTTGTTTGGGTTCTTTTCACGCTGAGCTGAAGAAGGCTGAATTTGCTGTGTGGTCTGTGCATTCCCATGAGGAAATGCTCTCAGTGATCCGTATCTGTTCTGGCCTTGGTGTTTATCCAGGGAAGGATAAAGGTGTCTCCTTAGGACGTGTTTAGGTGGTTTGAACAGCAGCATGCAGTGCGAAGCACATGGTGCCAAATCTACCATCACTGAGTGCTGTCCCTCCTGCTGCCGCCTTTGTGCTCCTTTCCAGGCACAACTCACCTGAGAATGCGCTTGACTGAGTTTTTAGAGGGAAAAAATCAGCAGGAAGGAGTTTGTGGTATGCATCAGGAGCAAGGACACGCTGTGTACCTGCAGGTGTGTTCCTCCCTTTGGGGACAGAGCCCTTTGCGGAGGTGGCAGACAGGGGGCTTGCCTGGCAGCTGTGCCCAGCGCTGGTCTGTGCCCACTGCTGAGATCCAGAGCTGTCTGTGTGTAACACTCATGCTGTGCTCTCGAGTTGGCTGTGTCTGAACTGAAGAGACTCCTCAGAAGTCTATATTAAGCACATTAAAAGCTGAAACAGGCTGCTCAGGAGGGTGCTTTGATAGATTTTCTGACTGTGCGTAGTGGAACGTTACGGCAGGGAAAAAACTCCCAGCCTTGGCTGAGTCTCCCCCTTCTCTCTGAGCGTGTGTTTTGCCGTGAGTGATGGGGATGGTGAGACAAGCTTGTGGAGACACCGACCTGCACTGCTCTGTGTGAAAGCAAAAACTTCCTTTAACCCCTCCAGACCACCTGCATCAGCAGAAGAACCCTGGCTCCTGCTGTCCCTGGCAAATCTAAATGGGCAGCTTGGAGGAAGAGTATGGTTGGATAATAAATTGCAATTACAGATGACTTTATTCATCCTAGTCAGATAATGTTGATTATCATACTTGTAGATATTTTGAATTTGTTTTGGTAGAAGCAAGACAGAATCCATAAAGTTTGCGTTTCTCTGAGTAATCGTCCCAGAGCATGACAGTGTGTACCTGTGCAAATGCAATTTAACAGTATTTTAGAATGCTAACAGAGACTTAATGGGGTTTTAAAAATTTTTGGGGGAATGAAGTCTCTTTTTTTCCTTAAAGAACTCAAACACAAACAAAATAATATGATTCCAGAGCAGCAATGTTTTTCCAGGGCTGTTTGTCACGGCTCAAGCACAGGTGGGGCTGAGGAGGAGTTTGGGATTTGGGCACCTGGAAAAGGCATCGGCACAGGGACGAGCTGAGAAAAGTGAGAAGTTGTGAGGTGTTGGTTTTGGCAGGGCTGCCCTGTGCCCTGGGGGGCTTTTCAGAACCTGTATTCCCATTTTCCTTTGGGAGGCCTTGGCTGGGTGAATACCTGACACCCAGAGTCACCGTCTTGCGTGCAGCCTGTTGTCAGGGCTCCAGAGACTCGCAGATGTGCACGTGTGAAAAGTGCTCAGTAAACAACCAGAGATTTTAGGCAGAGGATTTTAGGAGCATCACATCCTGTTGTCACACACTTGTCACCTTCTGCTGGCGTGGTCGGGCATGTTTCAGCGTGTCAGTGACTGCTGGCTGCAGCAGGGATGCTCTCATGGTTCGTGGGTGAACAGGCAGCTCCGTGCATGGGAAGTTCACAGCTCCCTCCCTGCCCATGAAATCCGTGCCCATGCTGCCCCAGAACCCTTCCATGTGTGTGATATGGGCTACACGACCTGCTTTATCTTCTGCCTCTTGTCAAAAGGTCCTTTCCCCCTTCACACACCATCCTCAATCCCCTCCTTGGCTCTTGGCTTTCTCAGCCTTTCAGCGTCCAAGTGATAACATCTGGTCTAGCACCGAAAGGGGAATAGCACTTGTAGGAGATCATCGGGAAAAAGATGAAACTCTGGGTTAGAGCTGGAGCCTGCAGTTAATTCCCTGCTTCCAAATGGTGTTTTCTGAGTAGGTGATAATCAGCGGGCCTTTCCCGATTAATTAAAGGGCTTTACAAAGCAAATGATGTGGAGAATATGCGGCCTGGGAGAGCAGTGGGTAGGAGAGGCTGTTGGTGTCTGTGTGATTTTCGTCTGCTCTGGCAGTCTGCCTTGGTGGGAGGAAAGGGGGAAGGAAAGTTCACTCCCAGAAAACAGCCCGAGCCCTTTCTCCAGCTGATTTTGGTGCAGAAAGAGGAATTTGTAAGGTGGAGAGGGGTAAGACACTACATCACTGGTTAACTGGGAAAGATTGAGCCTCTAGTGGAACCACAGTTGTGCTGCTGCCAGTACAGGGGGAGGCAAGGTTGTGTCACCATCAAATATTAATGTGTGACCTCCAGATGATGCTTCAGAAACGTACACCAGTGCTCTTCATGTTTCTTTAAAATCCATGGGAGCTTTGCCACTGAATTCTATGAGAAAAAGATGATATTCCAAGATTGCTGACTTAAAAACCTTTCATCAATAGCACTGCAAAATGAAAAAAAAAAAAATTCAAAGCTGTAACTATTTCAAGAATCAAACTTGGGTTTGAGGAAATTTGGTGGTGCTTATCTTTCTGAATGTAAGAAAAATTAACTCAGATGAATTCTGAGCTTGTTCTCCATCGTGCCTTTTACCATCTCTGCAGTCTTTCTCCAAAGAGACTCAGCCCCTTGAATTCCAGGTCTTCCTGGGTATAATTTTAGTTCTTTAAACTTCCAACATCCCTGCTAACTTCTTATTGTTGAACCGGATAGTCTTACAGGTCTTTTCCAACCTAAAGGATTCTACTATTCTGTCTGGTAAAAGGTGAAAGTCTGGAGGTTTGATTGAGAATGGAGCCTACTTGCAAGGAGAGTTTTGTAAGAGGAAAACTTTATTTCCCAGGATGGGGTCACATTATCCACATTCAATCTTTTATCCACATTTGGGACCTGGGTGAATATGGCAGCACTGGAAATTAGTGTGCAGTGGCCAGGGAGGGTTGTTTGACACTAAGCTTTTACATTAAGACTGCAGGAAGCGTGCCTGGACTCTCAGCATGACTGTGATCAGATCCATATGAGGACAGGGATATCAAATTCCCCAGCTCCCCACAAAAATGTTGTGATTAATCACGCTGAGAGTTGCAATTAGACCAAATAAAAGCAGCATGTTAAAGAAGCTAAGAAGGAGGTGATGTGAATGTTATTAATGAGCAGGAGGTTTTGGCTTTGTGGAGCTTGCTTGAAATGTGTCAAACAAATAGAACCGAGATAAATGTAAAATCAGCTGACTGCATATTACCCTTGAGGATTTGAAATGAGTGTTGGGGAGGGGAAGAAAGATCATAATTACCCAGAGGAAAAGGACTAGCTCTATGGAGTGGAATAGTTATTCATGTTAATTGTGTCATCATTGCACAGATGCCGAAGGCGATGCATTGGGAGGTTTTGCATGCACGCTGTACCAGGGGATGGTTAATGGCATGGGCATTTATTTATCCCTTTATCCCTTAAAGGAAAAATGGGTCCATCAGACCCCTTCTGAATGTTCATCCCTGGTAGAGGAGAGGTGTACAGGTGGGGGCTGAGGAGGGGAGAACCTCAGCTGTTAGTTCAGCACCATATTTGCAGAAAACATCCCACACTTTGCTTGTCCTGTTTTCATCTGCTCTTCTGAAGCTTTTCCATCAGGAGAGTGATATATCATTGGTTAAGATCTATTGTGGCTTAATTAAGCTATCATACAGCACCTTTTCTGAGACTTACTTAAACTTTGACAGCAATGCTTATTCTGGCTTTCTTTGCCTCTTCTTCCCTTGGTTATAAACCTTGTATTGGGTGGATTTTATGTTGCTTCTCTCCAGCATGTTTTATGGCTCTACAGCTTTCCTTATCTGTTTTTGTGCTGTGTGCTTGCAGAGATTTATGGGCTGAAGTATTAGATGCAGAGCAGGAAAGGGGGAAACAGAGCTAAACCCATTAAAATCCTGGAATCCAGGCATTGGAGGCATAAAGTCTCTAAAAGAAATGAGAGGAAAGTCTGAACTAGAACATGTATGTGAACTCCCTGTGCTCTGGCCTCTGAAAAGGGCAGGCTGGATTGTCATCCATGTCCTGTGGTTCAGGCTGGGGAAATTAGAAAACTGGCTGTAGGGAACTATGCAGGAGCTACTCACTGTCATTGCAGTTACTGGCTCTATGTGTGCTTGTAGAATTGGGATTTAAGGGTGAATTTAGGGGGTGTTACTGCTGGGAGGGAGCTGGAGATGAAAACTGAAGGGACTCTGAGCAGCCTGGTGTAGTGAGAGTTGTTCCTGCCCATGGCAGGGGTATTGAAACAAGGTGATCTCTAAGGCCCCTTCCAACCCAAACCATTCTGTGAGTCTGTGACTTTCTGTGGGCCCAGACCCACCCCCTCGTGTTGAGTTCACCAGGCTGAAGTTTTGTCTTGGACAAAGAGTTGAGGCTTTAGCTGTCTGCATGCTGCTGGCTGACAGAAGTTATGGCTTCAGGGGAACAAACCTGCTCTGGGCTTTGAAGATGAGCTCTGCTGCTGCCCTGCCTCTGTCACTGCTCAGTGCTGGCCCTCAGGAAACTCCTCTCCTGCTTTGACATCCCCTTTGCCTCAGCCACGTGAGTGGCTTCCTCCTGCTTCCTCAGCCTCAAGGTCAAGTCTGCTCCTCTTGGTCTAATGGGATTTTTGTCATATTTATTAGGTGTTTGCATGTACCTACCACTCAGCCTTTGAAGCTGTCCTCTCCCCTACCTGAGCCTGGTTCATTCATCTGCACAGTTATTGGTCATTTTTGGGTATTATCTGAGACTGGATGCTGTAGTTATTAATTTAGGCGTTTTTAACAGGGCTTTAAAAATAAATTCAGCTGTTGCAGAATACTGAAGCAAGCAAGGGCTGAGTGCATTGGCTCCCCTTTTCAGCCAGGCTGAGCTGGCAAATGTCTCTTAACTACAGAGAACAAGTCATGTGCACTGTTATCCTTCCATAAAAGCAAAGGACTCTTCTTTCCAAGTGATAAAGCCTGGGATTCACAGTTTCTAGCTGGAGCAGACCAACAGCTTCCAGCCTTTTAATTGCAGTTCTTCAAAACTCTCGCAATTCTCACTACTCAGCTTTTTATTGCAGTGATTGTATCCTGAGGTGCTGACCTGGGCCACTGCTGCTCTTTGTGTCCCCTGACACAGCCCACAGGGTGCTCTGGTGTTTATCTTGCTGATGGCACTGACTTCATCCAGCTCGTCAAGTGTCTCCACATCTGCTTGCCAATGCCTCTCCCTTATGCTTGGGTGCAGCCACTTACCTGCTTAAATATCTCCCAAATGCTCATTTTAAGTCAAACAATCTTAATCTAGAGCAGATGCCTAAGTGCATCTCAGAGAGAATTGCTCATGGCTGCGGGCCTGTCATCGCTCTCCTGGCAGGCACGTTTTCCCTCGCTCATGTGCTGACCACCTGGAGCTGCTGCTAACGCACCGAGGGCTTCCACCTCCAAAATCCAACCTCTGCCTTTGTCCTGCAGCTCCTGAGATTCCTTCTTGTGACCCAGGGCCTCGTGTGTGTATGTGGAGGCCACACAGCCCCATCTCCCATGTTTCTTTGTCTGAACACTGGTGCAAACCTGGCTCCTTTCTGCCTAAGAAATGTGTTATGTCAAGGTTCTGCAGCAGCACTTGCTGGCCGCTCTGCTGGCTCTCATCTGAACAAAGCTGATCTCCAGCTGACATTGGCTGACCCAAATCTCAATCCCTTAAGCCTGAGGAAGCTAGTTTCTTGTGTGGCCCTTTACTTTATACCTCTTCCTTGGAGTTCAGCTTTTGGAATGCTCCTTCCTTGCCTGTGCAGCTCTGAGGGTCACTGGCACGTGCGAAATTTCAGCCAGTGTCAAGGAACAGATCCTGGGGGAGTTGGGAAGCCACACAGTACCCAGTGCAACAGCAAGGGAATAGCTTTTCAAAAGGTGCAGGTGGGAGTCCAGGCTCTCCAGGGCCAGGGGTAAATGAGAGATGTTGAAAGCTGCTTTTTACAAAATGAGTTGGCTTTTATTTATTCTTGTAGCTGCTGTAAGTCAAGGGAAAGGCCTTGAGTTTTTAATCAATATATTGGTTTGCTCTGCTGCATCTTGCCGGCCCATAAGGAGGGTGGTAACTTGCTCCCTGCTCCATCCTGAGCTCTGCTCTCTCAGCAATGATTAGATTCTTCCCTGAAGAAAGCAGAGGAAGCTGAAGAAGCTTTATAGGGAGAAGAGGCTTTATATGGAAACACCTCTTCCCACCCTCCTGTTAATATCCATCAAAGTGAGGGGGAAAATTGGATGCAACAAAGATGTCTCAGAACTGTACGAGACTATTTGGATCAATCTTCCATGTCAGAGTTATGGTTTTTGTCTTGCATGAACATCTGTGATGCTTTTGAGTGTGATGTGTCTCTCCTGAAAATAGCAGAGTGTAGCGACATCTCAGGGGAGTGCTAACATCAAGAGATGTGGGTAGCTACTGTTTTATCAGATGTTTCCTGTGTAGACAGAAGTCCAAAAAAAGCCAGGTTTTTGAGGTGGAAGCAGATTATGAAAGGCAGCTCAGTGACACAGTCCTGTTGTTGGAAATCCAGTCCCCAATGGACTTCCTGCACCTCTACTGGAAAAACTCTCAGTGCTCAAAAACTCAAAAGAAGGTCAAACCCCACCTGGAATCTTCATAATTTCATTACTCCAAGTTCACAAGTGGTAGATTTGGCATCCTTGACCAGATGTGGGATATATTCAGAGTCATCTTTCCCCAAAGAAACGCTGGTGCTCTTGTTCTGGGCAGAACCTCAGGTGATGCCCTCCTCTGCAATCTTCTGGTCCAGCACCTGGTTCATGCCTGAGGCTCCTTGGCCATGGTACCATCTCCACAGTAAATGCAGCTCCTTGGTGGATGCTGGGAAGTGTCAAATGAGACTTCAGAGCAGGGAAGAAAATCATGGAGCTGGAAAATGAGTCAGAAGGACTTTTTACCCAGGAAAAGGCTTTGCTACAGCTCTCTGTGGCTGGGTCTCCTCCCCAGCTCTGAGCTGCTGTGCTTCCTCAGCTCCACTCTCCAGCCCTCTCCTCTGTGCTAATTTGCAGCCCTGTTGGTTACATCTTTGCACACACAATCTCATGTGGCCAGAAATCCCCCAGCAGCCTCAATTTCCCTCTGACCCATCATATGGGAGAAATTTAAGATAGCTCAAGTGGACTTTGTTTATTTTTTCTGCACCTCAGCCATCAGAGACTGACGGTGTCGTGGTGTGAATTACAGTAAAGTAAATAAATGCACTAATTGCTGCTCCTTCATATTGGAAGTTATTCTTGGTTATGAAAACATCTCAAAAGGTGTAGAAAGGAGACACATCTGGGCTAGATCAGGCAAATCAGCTGTCTGTCTTAATGAACCTTTAACACAGACTGTTAAAAATCCACACTGAACCCAGGTGAAGTTCTCACATTGGCCTCTGAGTTTTGGGTAAAGCTCGTGATATTCACCTTATTCCAAGCGCAGGAATGTGGGTGAAATAGTGTGAATAGAAATGGAGGAAGAGCAAAACCACGTAGAAGTAACTCAAGTTTATGCCGTGAAGGAATTCACACCCACTGGAGTTGTATGCATGGCTGCAACCACGTTCTGCTGCAGCCCTCGAGCCAAAAAATTGACACAAAACGAAAGGATGGGATGTGGGGGGGAGGGGAAATGCTAATCGCCATCTTTCCTTTCATATAAATGTGTTAATGGTTTAGTAAGTGTTTCCAAAAGCGTCTGTGTGGGATTAAAATAGAAACCATGGCCAAGTTTAAAATGAGCTCTTGGATGGGGAGCAGCCAGTGGGGTAAATCCTGGTGATCCCATCCTGTCCAAGGCAGAGGGAAATGTGCAAGTGCACGTCCAGCACAGAAGGATGGAGAGGGTGAAGAGTTGGTGCTGGGAACTTTCTGCTGGCTCTTTGGGGAGCTTGGTCATCCCAGCAAACGGGAACAGTGCTGCACATAAGCGAAAAGTACCTCCTACCAAAGCATGTGAGGGTTGCCATGGAAATCAGGAGTTGTTACCGAGAAAGCAGGAAAATCATGAATGATCTGGAAAACCATGGACTGTTGGAGCTTCCTGTCCTCTGTCATGTAAAACCCCACCCCAGAACGTTGAATTTCTTTTTGGGAAGATGTTTGTCCCTGCTGCTGCTGCAGCTGCACGGGACAGCAGGCTGTACACGCCTTTATGGGGACACATAACCCACATTTTGAGTGCAGCTCTGGGCTCTGCCCCAATGACTGGTCCAGAGGAGGAGGCAGGAACTACAGACAGGACATGGAAATTACCTGGGAAGCCTCTGCTATGGGTCACAGCAGGGTGTGACAAACCCCAGGCAGAAAAGCCCCCAAATTATCCATGAGTACCTCACCTGGAAAGCTTTTCCAGACCCATTCCCAGGGAACAGAGTGAAGCAGGAGATAGGATCAGAAAGCTTGGGAAGGTCTCCACATCTCAACAGTGGCTGGTGGAGGATGCCCTCGATGTGAAGGTTGGGAGGGGGCTGTAACTTGCCAGAGGATCTGGGAAAACACTCCTGTTCCCAGTATCCGCAGCATTCAGGGACCCACACCCATGGTGAGCAGGAAAGACTGAGGAATTGGCTCCAGGACACATCAGATGGAAGCCATGCTTAAATGAATGTAATGATGCATGGAAGTAAAATGTTATTTTGGAACTATAAGTTTAAATATATATAACAGTAACGAAGGCAGGAGATCTGTGTTGGGAATGCCAGCACACTTGCTGCTTCCAAGGTTTTATTTTAAAATCAGGATACTGGAAATGCTGTTCAGCACGTTTCCAACGAGCTGCTAGGCCTGCTGGAAGTGCTAAGGCCATGTTTACTGAGAACTGCTTGGTAGGTCCTGCTGGAGGATGTTTGGGAGCTACTGACAGCCACAGGGTTTCACCTTTGGTAGGTTGGTAGCTGAACTTTGTGCAAAGCCACCCAAAGGACAGAGCCTGTGGGATGAACAGGCTTCTCATTCCTGGGCAGTAATGGGAGCAGAAGTCCTGGAAGCACTGACTGGACCTGCAGTTTTCCCACTGCCCCACCTGTCAGTGCCCCTGAGACAGGAGCATGTCCCCATTCCGGTCCATTCCAGGGACTGTCTTGCCTTCCTTGGCACTGCAGGGCAGTGTCCCAGCCCCTCTCAGCCCCTCGCTGCTACTGCTGCAGCAGGAGCACAGTGACAGCAGGTCAGAGGATCTTCTGGGTAGGACACAGCTGCAGGGATGGATCCAGAGCTCCCACTGTGCTGCTGGGATATTTTTGTTATCACTGTGATTAACTTTCTGCTGTTGACTTCCACCTGTGGGCTGATAAACTCAAGCTGTCCATTTGCTACAGGTCACAAAGCATCATCTTACAAGGAGAGAAAGAATTTTCATTTATAATCCATGAGATCTATTCAGGGATGGGCTGTCCTCCCCCTCCCTCTGCCAACAGACCTCTAAGTGAACAAACAAATGTCTGGAAATACAGGCAATTTAGCTCGGAAGAGATATCATCACTGAGGTTCAGAGGTTAATGGGCATGGAGGATTTATAACAACCCAGGCCAATAAAAAAAAAAAAAAAAGAGGAGAAAAAAGGAAGAGGAGAAAAGAAAAAAAGGAGTGGATTGTAATCTAGTTGACGTCTATTGTTCTTTGTATAACAGCTCATCTGTATTCTACCTGGTCCAGGGTACTGCAAAGAGAATTTAAAAACACACGTGTGCAAGCACACACACACACACCACCCTATCTATATATGTGTGCACATATAAACTGAAATATAATGAGGGAAAAAGCCCCTGTAAGTTTGAACCAACAACAGCAATCCATATATCTTTATTTGCTGCCAACATCCAAGTGCTGAACTCTCGAGGAGCCTGGATCTCTGCCATCATCTGTCCGTGTCTGATCTCTTTGGTAAATACGACGGCTGCCAAGAATGAGGCAAACGAAAAGCACTCGCAGATTAGAAAGAAACACATGGCAGCCACTGACCTGCTGAAATCATAAAATACATCATGAAGTAAGAAAAGAGGGGAAACAAATCATCCTCTCAGGGACTGCCCATCTGCTCGCATAAAGCCGCAATCGTTATTGCAAATAAATACGTTCAGACCGGAGAAGTCTGGGAATAATTTGGGGGAGGTGGGTACCTTTTAGTGTGTTTGTGTGTCTTTGGAACCCTCTGGAAATGTTCCTACATAAACAAGGTGAGATCATCGTCCAGAAATAGATATCTATCAATTAATTATGTAGGGAGCAAATCCTTATTTTATGGGTACAATTAGGAAAAAAAAATATTCCAAGACAGGATGGGGCCATAGCGTTGGAAAGGAACCCCCATGGAAATTGCAGGTCCATGTTTTTCCAATGAAAGACAGATCAGTATTTATCATCTGAAAGACTCTGCAGTGTGAATAGTGGCTGTGTTTTTGCTATGAAGTGAAAGGATACACATCTTACTCTGCATTTTTATTCCCTCGGTGTTCCACAGGGATTTATCCAGGTATTAGATTCAGTGCAAAGGTCCTACGTGGGTTGGTTTGGGGTTAGATTTTTCTTGGTGGGTTTTTTTGGTTTTTTAAGACTTAACAGATTAAATTTGACTGGAACCTGCAAGGAGCTTGGTCTAGTATGTGTGTTGTCCTAAAATCCAGGATTGAGGGGTGAATAGGGGCTGATTCAGATGTGCAGGAAGAGAAGGCTGAAACCAGGAGCTACTTGAAGGAGTTGGTTATCTCCTTTTCTTCCCCCTTGTTCTTTTCCACCAAACTGTGCTGAAAACTTTTACTTTGAGGGTCATCCTGTATTTGATGGCACTCCATTCCTGCCCAAGACAAAGTTGCAGGTACAAAGCATTTTGTAACTTGGGAATATTTTCCTTAACATGCACAAGGGAAAATCCTGTCCAGCATGTCCAGGATGGACTGAGCCTGCAGTGGGTCTGAGAGTTCTTTTGTGTTCCCACCACAGGAGTTAAACCATGTGTTCTAGGTGAGGAAAAAAAACATTTGAGGGTGGGATTTCCTATGGAGACCTGGGAATGTGTTCTGTGCGTCTCCGTCTCCCACGGGAGGCATCTGAGGAAATCAAAGAAACGTAGTTTGTGGTTATTTAGCCAGGTGTCTTTCTGAAATGCATGGGCCAGGCAAAGCAAAGTTTCAAAACCACCAGAACAGAGAGACAAAGGTGGTTTTACAGGTTTATCCTTTCCCATCTGGGAAAACAGCTAAGCACGTGGTGCTGGCATCTCCAAGCTCCCCTGGATCTGCTGTGTGTCTGTACACACATGTGGACAAACCTGAGGGGTGTTTGGTGTCAGGGTGATGGCAGAAATGCTCACCTGAGGTTTTTCTGTCCTGGTGGGTTGGTTACCTGGCTATGCTCATGTTCAGGTTGTGCCTCAGGCTGTGTTTGTGCTGTCCAGAGAGGTGTCCGAGAGCCCGGGGTAGCTGCAGCCCTGCGTGGTGTGCAGCCACCTTTGAGCTGCAAATCCAACTGCTCCCATCACACCTGGCCAGTGGTTCTGGTAGGGAATCCTGTGCTCAGAGCTATTTGAACTGGGAAAAACACCAAAGCACCCTGAACAGGTTTTTTCATGATGCACTACAGACTCCCACGTGTAGCACCAAACCTGTGCGCTCCAACCTCTGCTTGATGTGAACCAAACTCCTCAGTTTATTTTACCACTCAGTGATGCTAAAATCTCAGGTTTTGAGTGGTTACATGTTCTTGGATGTTCAGCAGCTCTCTCAAGAGCCCATATGACATCTGGGGCAGGATGAGAAGGAATTTACCAGCTGCCCCTGGGCATCCTGCCAGCTCTAACCAGTCCACTTGCTTCCCCTTGGAGTGGGGAATGTGAAGGAGCAGAAAAATGCTTTAAGCCTTAGGGACTAAAAAAAACCCCCAAATTCATAGCCTTCCCAGTCTCATTTCAGGGCTTCAAGAGTTAAGAGAGCAGCAGTTATACCAAGAGAGACTTTGCTACAAGATGCCTTAGCGGAGTCAGGAAGAAAATGAGGAGCCATTCCCCAGCTCTGAGTACAGGCTGGCTCTGTGACCCCTATTTCCTGGGAAAGCCAGCAGGGTAGTGGAATCTTGTCACAATGTGCTAATGTATAGGTTCCTCCCCAACATCTAAAATTAAAGATTTCACGCCTGGTGCCAAGCAGCTCTGAAAGAGGGGTTTCCCATCCCTGTCGGCTGCTGCTCTTGTTATGCTGTTGCGCCTTTAAAACTGCATGAAGGATCCCAGCTTTCCGCCTTCTCTGAATTTATTTTTAATATTACTCAGCTTTCCACTCTTTGGCTTTATCTCCAGATTCCTCTGGGAGTATTTTCTGTGGGTAAATCCCAATGCAGGCCACAGTGTCCCCCTCTGCAGGAGATAACCCTCTGCAGGGGTACCCAGCCACTCTTCCTGCTTGATTATAAAACCAGAAGGTGTTTTAGCACAATCTCCTGAGCATTTGTTAGCCTGTATTATTTCCCTCAGATTTATGATTATCTTTACACACTTTGCAGTTATTTTCTGATCTTGTAATTCTCTTAGCTTCTCCTGACATTCAAGCTAACATGATGAATTACACCTTTGCTTAACCCTCTGCCTGCTGCTGGCAAGGAAAGGTGGTGGTGTGATCTTCCTCTCTTGTCCTACAGGTCTGGAATTTCTGGCTTGTGTTTTTGGTAGATGGCTCCTTACCAGTATTTATTAGCTTGTGGAATGGCAGAAATTAATTTTTTCTCTTTGACTTACTTCGTGCCAAAGTTTTTATCCTTAGTGACAATAGGAATCTAGATATATAACATGATTTGCAGTATGTCATCTCCAGAAAATAATGATCCGGCCTATTTATCATATTTTTAGTTTCCTCTTTATGGATCCCAGGGGATGCTCTGTTTTGTTTCCCTTTGGTTTTTTGTCTTTGTTCCAAGAACAGTGATGAAATGACATATCTTTCTTACTCCCTCAAGATCCTGGGCTTGCATGCTTGCTGTGCTACAAAAGTTAAAGCTCCTCATTCCCTCAGGGAATGTTGTCTCCCAGTTGCTCAAGCCTTCATGGGGCTTTGTGCCAAACTGTGCTGGATAGCACGTTCCAGCTCTTGAAAAGCCAAGGATGGGGGTTGGAATGGTGGGATTTTGCTCCAGCCCCCCTCAGTCTTGCTCCTGAGGATGCTTCTCCCAGGAGCTCATACCTCAGGTGCTGCTTCCACCTCGCCCTCCCTTGCTGATACAAAATCCAGCTGATCTGGGGACCTCACCTGGCTTAAAAACAACCCTGTGCTATGGTAAGGAGCAAGGATTTGATTCCAGGGACCCCTGGAGCTCATTTCCCTCTCCTGCCTCCCAAAACACCCTCTCAGTGCAAAAAGAGGAGGGCATTTTTGTGTTTAGGGGCTGCGGTGCCAGCAGCTCCCCCAGCACAGCCGGGAGCACGGCTCCAGGAATTGCTGCAGGAGGGATTTCTCCAGCGACACTGCCTGCTCCCTCACCCTGCCCCACACCTTCCCACCCCACCCATTCCTGTCCCAGCCACAGCCTGCAACTCGCTCTGGTAATCACGTCACTGAAACAAGCTGAATTTTTTAAAGAGATGAGAAAATTTATCTCTGTTTTTGGTGCATAGGAACATCCCAAATAGGCTTTTCCAGAAGATGTTGGTGGGATGGCACCTCTGTGTTCCTTCTGAGCAGCTCTGGCAGCATCTTAGAGGGGCTTCACCGAGGGGATCCGGCTCTCTGGGAGAGTCTGTGTTGCAGCCCTTTTTCCTTCTTAATGGTGACATTATTTAAGGCTGCTAACCTGAATTTTTAGCTAGCTATTTAGCCATGGTCACTGTAAATAGAGATAGGTGCAAGCTTCTTGCTGAAAAGGAAGCAAATCCTATTGATATGGGGGTCCCAGGCTTGCTGGGGAGGTGACCCTCCAGCCCACAGCACTGTGGGTGGGGTGCTGAGGTGAGGTTGCCCAGTACTGGCCCAAAGCAGGAAGGGGACCACAGAATCATGAAAGTTGGGAAAAAAACTGTGAGATCTTCAAGTTCAACCATCAACCCAGCACAGCCACATCTGAGTTTCTCTCTGAGCGAGGTGCACGCCAGGCTGAGCTGCACTGAGGCCGCTGCAAGGGTTGCTTGTAAAGCCAAGCAGATCCTGTGTCTGTTCTCTCCTGCACCTCCTGCACCCAGTTTGGGTGGTTTAAGGGAATGCTGATCCCATGCCAGATCACATGCTGATGAACCATGTTGGGCTGTTATGAAAATCCCTGCATTATAAAGCATAACATTGGCAAAGGGTTTCTTCTTTAACAGTGCATCCTGGGGAAATGATAAGTTTCACTTCAGCTGAGAACTTGCTTTGAGCCCCCAGCTATTTAAGCACGTTCCCTTTCCCATATGGCTGGGATGGGAGATGGAGGCAGGCCAGAAATGTGGATCTGTGTTGTCCCATTCTGATGCTGGGCAGGAATCAGCCCCTTGCTTCCTCTGTGTTAAAGGAGGTGACCTTGCTCTGCTGAAGGCTTTAGGGCTGCTGGGCTGACATGTTTCCGTATGCAAAAACAACATCCTTTCTGTGCAAACAGAATGATTTCTTCTTAAAACAAAAATTAAATAAATCTCTGTATCAGATGACAGACCCCAGGATACACATGTAGTTTCAGGGACCTCTTTAGTCTTCCAGCCATGTAGGAAAAGGCATGGTGTGCTCTTCAGAAACATCTGAAGGCATAACAACAAAAGCACCGTGTGGGGCTGGATTAGGGAACTCTCCACTGCTGTTGGAGTGAAGTGATGGCCATTTCTGCCAAAAGCAGGGACAAACCCATGGCACTGAGGGTTGGGGGCAGCAGCAGAGCAGGAGGACTTGGATTAAGAGAGACAAAAGCCCTGAGCTCTGCTGTGCCAAAGTCAGGAGAGAATGTTCTTCTGTGCATGCTAATATGCCTTAATAACCTCATTAGGCACAGAGGCACTCGATAGACAAAGCACCTCCTTCATTCTTTAAGAGAATTTCAAGATTTGAGGGCAAATCAAGGATTAGCAGGCCTTTCAGAGGCTTAGGGAAACGTTTTGTGTGGCTGGGATTAAATTACATTTTTATCAGGCTGAAGAAATGGGCTCTGCTTCCACCTCCCAGTGTGTGACTGGTCAGGCTGGAGTGGGGCTGAGTCCCCCTGGCAGCATCAATTCTCAGTCCAGCACTGAGCTCAGGAGATCCTGCCCCAGTGCTGGCTGGGGATGAGCTGGGGAAACCCTCTGGAGCTGGGGAAGAGAGCATTAACCATCCTCTGCCTCCATCCCAGCCCAAACACAGCCTTTAGCTGCTGCATCCTGCACCTGGGGCGGTGCCCGCTCTGGGGATTATCCAAAACCAAGGACTTTTGCACCAAAGAGCACCCAAAATTCAGGAAACACCTGTGTGTTTGCACTCTGGCAAATCCTTAGGATTCTCCTAAAGAAAAGGCCATTGATCTGTGCCAAATAGTTAATTATAAGGAGTCTGCAACCCTGCTAACCCTGTTTTATTTCCTCTGACATTGTTGTGCTGAATTTGGCAGAGGATGTCCCATTTGTTTTGGTGAGAGCAGTAAAGAGAGACTGGATCACTCTAGGAACATCTCTTAAGAGAATTTAATCACTCTGAAAAGCAAAGGCCAGTACTGTGCCTGCAGAGCAGCTGGTCACAGAGCTGTCCTGATGGGACAACACTTTAATGCAAGCAATAACAACACCAGAAGCCAGATCAGCTCCCTTGGCTGTGGATGAAATCCCCTGTCTGTGGACAGGGCGTAGCTGTAATCGTGCCAATTTCTTCCTTTATTTTAAGCTGTGTGGTTTAACATTGTCTTTATAATTGAGCTTTGCCATAGCAAAAAACAGGTTAGAGGTGCACCTGGGGCTGGGGTGGTAGATCTGTACCTGCCTTGAGGGAGGGGAAGAGATTAGCTGACCTAACAGTGTCTATGTGCATGTGTGCATGTATATATATATTTATTTATATATACAAATATTCAAAGAAGAAGGTTCTGGCCACTTTCCATGCCCTTTGACCAAGTGCTGTGCTATTTCAAGCAAATTGGAGCATGAGACCAATAGAACAAACTGCAATTTGCTTTAGCAAACATTTGCAGAAGCGGAAACCAGGCTCAGATTCTTGATGCAACAGAATATAACCCCACACACTGAGGAGAGGGGACGGGGAAGGAACCTTACAGCCGTGCTGAGTCCCCATGGCAAGGAGGAGATCTCTGGGCTCTGTGGGCTTTGCAGTGATATAAAAGCCCATTTTTGAAAAAATCACAGCTCGTTCACATTAGGGCTTTGGACAGGTGTTAAAATCCTTACCACAGCCCATCTCGTGCCTCTGTGTAGCTGGTCTGGGTTTGCCTGCATGGACCACCTGTCTCTTCACATCTAACTTTATTCTTTGCTTCCGTTTCCCTAAATGCCTTGGGCAAACAAATGTAGTTCTCTTAATGAAAAATGCATATATTTTGGTTAAATGGATCTTGCTGTCACGGCGTCGCTGCCTTCCCCTCAGTCAGGGCTTGCTAACAGGCTGGGCTACACACATGTGCTGAATCCATCATCTGTCACAAGTGTGCACCCAGCCATGTAAGGACCCAGCACTAACTCTATTTCCTAGCAACCAGAGGAAACCATCACACACACACACCACTATTTTTTCCTCTGTCAGCAGGATTGCTCCAATTTATGTAACCTACAAAATATGTGTTATCACCACAATAAACCATATATTCCGAGGTGTTATTTACAGCCAGATAATCACAGCCCTGCAGGCCTGGTGCCTGATATGTCCTCGCTTGGGACCTCAGTTCTTTGGAAACCCCGTAGAAATGTCATCCAGGGCTTCTTTCACAGTGGCACTAACCACTTCATTGTTGAGGAAGGTATCAAATGGTGTGTGGCATGCTGGAGTATGAAAAAATAGCTGAAGCCAGGTGGTGCTGGAGGGTCTTCATTTGCAGGTTATGAAGGAGTAGCTGTAACTGTGGTTAATAACCAGGTGGAATGTGTCCAAAGGGGCTGCTGGTAAAGCTTAACTCTCAAAAATGAGAAAGATGAAAGTATGGACGGGCAAATTCACTGTGGGGAATGTCTAGAAACAAGGTTTTAGTGGCCAGCCCCTCTGCTGGATACTTGTGATGAGGCAGAAGGGACAGGACATTGCTCCAGGACAGGAGTGTCTCTGCACGGGCTGCTCGGGGCCTCTGCAAAAACAAATGGGGTGTTTAATTCTTGCAGAGAGTGGTCTCTAGGGGAATTTGTCCCCTGTGCTGTCCTCAATCCCAGCATCCCATCCTGCTGGGTGGCCTCTCTGCCGCAGTGGAGTCAGTGGAAGCCTGGGTAGGAGTGGGTGCCACCTGCCAGCGCAGGATGCTGATCCAATTAACTTTTCTAGAAGAAAAAGGGCTTCTGGCTCTTTGGCGCATTTGCAAATCACAAGAAGCAAATGATTCAATCAACAGATGAATATCAAGCAACCTTAGTGAGCAGCTTCTGCATCATGAGCCTGTTTAACAGCAGATTGAGCTGCAGATTAGTGAGACATTAGAGCACAGTGTGATGCATCACAGAGTAAATGGGAAGGCTGAAATCAGCACGAGTTTCCTGGAGAGATGCTTTATTTTCCTGTAATGCCAAGCCCATTATAGCCCAAAGGTTCTTAAATAACTCTTCTTGCCATAGATAATAATACAGACTATGGAAGAAAATTAAGGAATACAAAAGGAGGCAGAGCTGCGGTGAAGGAAACCCCATTTGCAGAGGGTTCAACACGATAGGAAAGCTGTGCAGCAGGAGAGTGCTCAGAAATTCTTAGGGGCTTATTGTGAGCCTTGCTATGGTCTAATCCAGAGCCAGGGTGTCCCACGGGACCTCTGCTTGGATCGAACACCCTCCCAGCACCCCACCCTCCCTTCCCAGTGTGAGGAGATGCCCTCAGCACAGCTGAACCCATCTCAAGCCTCCACAGCAACTGTGATAATGATGATGCAGAGGGAGTATCACATCAGTTTTATCTCTGAGGCTCACAGAGGAGCCAGCAGTGCCAGCCTGACCCTCTAGAATGGCCGTGCCAGCTGCAGCCAGCACCGGGGCATTTGGATTGTGACAGTGATGCAGAAGCCGCTCGTGCTGTGAGCGTGATGGATGCCTCACCTTCGGGATGCATAAAGGCACCCACTGCATCACTTAAACAGGAGTGTGGCAGGCTGGGGGGTTTTTGTTTGCTCATTTGTTAGCTATTCAACTCGAAATAGCAGAGCCTATTTACACATGTAGCTTATTATTCGGAAGTAGGCAGCATGATGCATAATGCGGCCTCCCAGTTAGAGCAGAGCATCATGATAATGACAAACAAGCCCGGGAACGTCAGGTAATGCTTGTTTTTCTTGGCTGAAGCTGCTCCCTATCGAGGTAGCAGCTTTGCCAGCTGAAAGAGAAGCAAAGTGCAGAATAGGTGTTGACACACGTCCCTGGCACGCTGCTGGGCTGTGAGAGGACTGGTTCCCTGGCTGGCTCTGGTTGACACTGTGCTGGCTGTGAGCACCCTGTCAGTGAGGTGTGCACCAAAGCCTGCTCCAAACCCCAGCAGCCAGAGCTGTAAGGGAAGTTCTGGCAGGTCTCTGAAGTGTGAGTTGCAGGGTGGTGGTGGGCAGCACTCACCCTCCCCTCACAGCTGCCCTAAAGGAGGTCCTTTCCCCAGTGCTGGGCGTGTCCGCAAGGAGCTTTGTGGTCACCCGGGAAGGGGAAGTGAGCAGTTTAAGAATAACAACCTGAGAACCAAAAATTCCCCAGAGGATTATTTTTAGCTCGCAGCAGCTCCTGCTGTGATTCACTGTGTGGCCTGTGGCTGACTCAGCCTGGCTGAGGATGTCATGCAGGGAGAGGGAAGGATGGTGGGGATGGTGCAGAGTTACTGGAGTTCCCCTGGCCCCTTCAAAAAGTCCTGGTCCAACAAACTCTTTTAGCTGGAGCTGAGTTACACCAGGATCTTGGCAGCAAGGCTGGTGTAAGAAATCCCACTAGCTGGAATAAGGCAGAAAGTGTGATTTAAACTGGTCCAGATAGCTGCATCTGTGCCCAGAGAGTGCAGCAGAGCAACCTGGTGTGAATTAACTCTGCGTCCAGGCAGTGCCTGGCACTGAAGGGTGGAGAGCCATCATCTGAGCAGATACAAACTGGGCACTTTTGTGGGTCAGGCAGGGACCAGATGGGAAGCGTCATCAGGATGGGGTGGTTTGGCAGAGTAGAACAGCCATAGCTGGAGGAGCAGAAGGGAGGAGAGCAGCTCCTGCCTATCCCAAACCTGTTTCCCTGTGGATATGTGAGTGCCTCTGCTTATGGCATAGGTGAGTGTGATGAGGAGGGGATGTAAAGGAACTCCAGGCAGGGTGGCCAGATCCTGGTGTCAGAGGACATGACTGTGACAAAAAGTACCTCTTTGTCCTCATGCAAACCTCATTCTTTGGCCAAAAAGTGTACTCGGCATCGGCTCTTCGCTTTGTTGGGGAGAGGGAGTGTTAGGCTGGATATCAGGGAAAGCTTCCTCCCCCAGAGGGTGGTGGGGCACTGAACAGGCTCCCCAGGGCAGTGGGGACAGCCCCAAAGCTGCCTGAGCTCCAGGAGCATTTGAACAACACTCTCAGGGGTCACGGTGTGGTTCTTGGGGATGGTCAATGCACGGCCAGGGGTTGGTTTTGATGATCCTCATGGGTCTCTTCCAGCTCAGGATACTCTATGATTCCAACCTCTTGTCTTAAAACACTCTTCAGGACATTATGTGGAGTTTCTCCATCTTTTCTTACCCCTTCAGCTCCCCTGTACTAAATTAAGAGACTGCTTCGGCACCGTATTTTTAAGTGCTTTGGGGTGGGTCAGGGTTGGAGGCTTTCCTTGCTTCTCCCTTACAAAGCCCAGGTGCCAAGGCTGGTCTGGGTGCCTGATGAAAGCCAAGGAGCTCCTCTGTGCCCACAGCATTTTCTGCTCTCTGCTCTTTCCCACCGAGTGATTTCAGTGTGTAACAGCATTACCGGGGCTTGGGCTTTGGCTTTGTTGAAACAGTTGCAGCAAATTAAACTTTCTCCGGGGCCATGAGAGCATGTGTGCGCTTGGAGCGAGCGCGGGATCCGCCACCCTTCCGGGCTGCTTTCCAGCCCCTTGGAGCTCGCGGCTGTTGGACCCGCTCCCTGAAGGATTCATTTACCTCTGTTTACAGCTCAGCCGCTCATTTCCCTCAGGCTTTTGTCGATGAAGCTGGGCTGCTTTTAGTGCAGACGCTGCTGAGGGCAGGGGAGAGCAGAGGGAATCCCTCTCCCACCTCTTCTTGCTTGCACCTCTCGTTTCAGTGGAATGCCCCTTTCTGCTGGTGCTGCGTGAGTGCGGCAGCTCCAGCCCTGCGTGGGTGATTTACACGCAGTGATTCTGTGGATAATCATCTTTTAAACGCAGCTGAGCAGGCTGGCTTTTGCAGAGAGCCCAGCAATGCACAGAGCAGCTCTGGAGCATGCTGCAACCCCACCTGTGCCAGGCTGCTCTCCACTTTGGGGCAGGGCTTTGTAAAAAAACAACAGCCTGTTCCTTATAGAAGATATGACTTTGTGCTTTAATTGCATCCCCTTTCCCTCCCACAAGCACAGCACAATCCAGATTCCCCCAAGGACTTTTACAAGCCCTTCCAAGGAGGGAAGGATCAGCAAGGCAAAGTTTGCTGCAAGCTCCACATATATTTTGAAGTGTTTCCATCTTGTGCCGATACCCATCTGTGTATTTCTGTGTAAGCATCTTCAAATCGAAGCTCTGATGTGCTAAAATATGTCCCAGACAGTTTTGATGAGACACGACACTCCCAGATATGCATGTTAATGATAGGCTGACTCCCAAATTCCTGCAGTGTGGATAACCTGGGTGTAGAAGGGTCACCCTCAAGTACTGTCAGTACAGGGCACTAAGCTGCCCTTCCCATCTGGACAGGACACTAAGGCAAAAAACACCCTCTTGGGTACATTTTTTTTTCCCCCAATATGGTATTTTCAAAGAAAGCCTGCATTCATTATCTTCTATTCAGGTCTCTATTTTACTAACTCCAAGTGACCAATGTAAACGACCTTAAAGTTCCCTGAAGTTCCTGAGGTATCATCTGCAGGTGGCTGGGATTTGGTCATCCCCACTGCCCAGGCTGCCCCATGCTCCTGCCCCTCCCAGCCTTACGTCAGAGTAGCAGGCAGGGGGTGGGAAGTAAGGACCAGATCAGTACCTTTGGTGTTTACCTCCTCAGGGAAGGCTTCGTCCAATATCCAAAACGATCCAGCAATATGAGTAAAAGTGTTCAGATTCAATCCATTTCCAACTGGGTACCATGGACCAGGTCTCTGAGGGTATTTAGGAGTCTGGGTGATCTGGATTGGATCTGGGTCCATGTTTCTGATCAAAGTCACTTTAATTAGGAAAAAACTGGCTGCAATAGTAACTAGTTTTAAAAGTGAAATTAATTTTTGTGCAACACATGGCCTTTACAAGGCCTGCATCCCTTGCACTGCTCCTACATGGATTACCAATGTTACACAGGTGCCAAACAGACTCTCTGCATCTGAGCATCTGTCAGAAGCTGTTTGTCATTAGTTGTGTGCTCCTGATGCTGTCTGTCCTCTGCTAAGTCCAAGGTGTTTCAGTGGTGATTTAACATGTCAGTTGTTCTCAGTTGTGTCAGGAGGATGTGGAGCACAGAGCAGGATGGGGTGGGGTGCTCAGTTTGAGAAGGGCTGGAGCTGATGCTGAGCTAAGAGCTTGGGGCAGCCTCAGTGCATTCAGGATGCTCTCACAGGTGCCTCTCATGGACAACCAACCTCCACCACCTTCCTATTCATGGGCATTTTCCTTTGTTTTGCCTGCTCCCTACTTAATTCAGAAATGAGCTGTTTATTAACAACTTCTGTATCCCTGCTTAGCTCAGGAGGTGCAGTTTGAGCCGCTGGTGTGGTCCTTGTTGGGCTCTAAGCTGGCCAGGACTCGGCTGTGAGCATTCCTTCACATCCTTGCCCAGACAGGAGGGACTGGTGGCTGGCAGCTGGGCCAGAGGTGAAGGTGTATTTAGGATCACAAGCTGAGCTCTGAGCCAGGCAGCAGTGCTTTGTAGCTATTCGTTTTCCCTCCATGTGCACTGGACACTCCAGAACCGAGGCAAACTGCAGCCGGCTCAGGGTGTAACTGGGATTTCAGTGAGCAGATCTGCTCAAGCCTTTGGACAGCAAAGCACATCTTTGTATCTGCATGCTTGTGTGCAAGACATGAACTGAAATCCTTGGGCAATTCACAGGTCGTCCTGCACAGCTGTGACTCCTCCAGCAGACACACAATTATTCCTGGCGATCCTCCCCAAACCCGAATTGTTAGTCCTGCTCCAGCGTCTCTCCGGTTTTGCTGCTGCTGTTGTTGTTGTTAATAAGTAGCCTGTGAAACCCTGGGAGGCAAATAAATATTTTGGTGGAGTTGGGCCGAGGAACCTTTCTTTATTTCCATGGTAACTACTTCCACTGTTTTGGGAAGCACATTTTCCAGGCAGCGGATTTGTTGACCTCGCTGTGCCAGGGGGGATGACAGAGCAGGTGGAGATAACGCCTTGACAGGAATGCTGTGGGTGCCCTGCGATGTCCCCGGGCTGTTCGGAGGTCACATCCCCGTCTGGCCCTGCCGGAGTCCTGTGTGGCAACGCAGCCGCGCCCGGCAGGGAGAAGGAGCCGTGCCAGGAGGTGTTTTGGGCTGGCACCGCTCGCCTCCCTGCAAGCGCCTCCGGCTGCTCTGCAGCAGCGCTGGCAGCTGGGAATTCTCTGCCGCGGGAGGCTTTTGCTCTCAGTTGAAGCAGAAACGATGCGGAGCGGGCGGCCGTGCCCTGCAGCGGTGAGGAGCCGGCACCTGCAGCGCTCCAGCCCCTTCCTGCGGGCAGAGGCTGCCGCTGGTGGCTCCTGTCCCCTCCGGCCGGCACCTCTTAGCTGGGAGCTCCAGCCGCTGGTGGATACCCACCATCGTGTTTTATGCCCTTTGCTGGAGACTCACCCAAGTGGAGTCGTTTCCATGAGCTTCGTACGCAGTTTGCTGGCAAATGAGGTGCAGCCAGCTCTTGTGTGGACCCGAAAGGCTCCGGGCTGGGAGTGAGAAATCATAAAGCTGGTGGGTGAGAGTGCAAGGGAAGCTGGATGTGGGAGGGAACGGAGAGGCAGAGCGAGAGCATCTTTCTGCCGGGAGCAGCGCCTCTCCTCTGGCAGCTGCGCTGCACATTGGGCCACGGTCAAATCTGAGGGGGAAAAAGGCAGCTTGCATTTTCAACCACCGTGTTTTCCTTGACTGTTTATCCATTTCATTCCCCTCCCTGCCTCCAGGGTGACCACCTGATGATTGGGAGGACCTTAGCCCCACCCAGACCTTCTCCCGACCCGGGGACCCCCACCAAGCTCAGTGCAGGGGGTTTTTGGAGCGGTACCTGGAGCTTTGCAGTGCAGCCGCCTGTGCCTGACCTTTCCCAGCCACAGCTGGCTCCACACTAAGTTACAAATCAAAGTTACAATGAGAGGATCAGGTTTAAAGGCGTAGAAGGATATTGGTGCAGTGTTTGAGCTGTAATTAGACAAAGTGCTGCCTTTTCTCTGCCCTGTGGGGCACACGTCCTACTGGATGTCTGAAGGACACTTACCCTACTGGGTGTCTGAAGTTTCTGACCTCTACAAGGGAAAGCCAAGCAATTATGGGATCCTTAAGTCTGGAGGTCCTTAATAAATGTAGGGGAAAAGAGGATTATCTTGATAAAATCAAACCAGAATTTTCTTCTGCTAAAATGGGAACAAAAAATTAGTTTTGTATCAAATCAAATGTTTCATTTGACCTGGAGCAAGGTGGTTCCTTCCTTTCAATCCTAATTTACCTTTCCATTAAAGGCTTTTAAAATTCACCTTCACCATAAATTGCAATGTAATTTAGAAATAAGCAATTTAATTTTTAAAGAGACTCTCAGAAATTTCAGATCTGGTTGTCAGAAACTTTGTCACAAAGGAGGGATTTCTGTTGTCAAGTTGGCAGACTTTGTGCTCATCCACTAACTTCCTCTGTAACACTGCCCGTGGGAGTTTCGCTTCTTGCTGTGTTTGTGGCTCTGCCCAAAATAACAATACTCATAGCAAAAAGGTTTGGTGCTGGATCTGAGCATGATCTCACAAACAGGGAGTGTTCAAGTTCAAGGCTCTCATCCCCACTTTTTAGGGACCACTGGGGACTTACGACAGACCTGAGGCCAGGTGTAGTGCACATGATGCCTCTAATGATGAGTAGAAGAAAACTTTCTGATTTAATAACGAGAAAGGTGGGGGTCACAAGGCTGTGACACAGAGTGGTGATTTGCAAAATTGCACAGAATCTTTTAAAAAAATTTGCCACATAAAAGTATCCCAGGCCAGAGTGATCAAGGCCAGGTTGGACAGGGCTTTGAACCTGTTTAGTGGAAGGTGCCCCTGCCCATGGCAGGGGGTTGATCTTTAAGGTCCCTTCCAACTCAAACCAGTCTATACTTCTGTGATTCTATAAATAAATTCACAAAAGACAACTTTGGGCTACAATCTGCATTTGAGCCGAGCTCAATACCTGTTTCTACCTCAGTTCTTTTGTAGCAGGAGAGCTCTAAACCTGAACATTCAGGTGGCCTGTTTTTGTCAAAAAGATAGTGTTGATTAAGAGTGTGAGGAGTAAGCCCATCAAGTGCTTCTGTGCCTGTGTTTGTGCAAGGTCACCTTTGCAGCAACTGAGGATTTTTTCCTACCTGCTAATGGAGCAGTTTTCCCTCTTGGGATGCTTTCCTTGGGGTCTCCATCTCTTTCACAGGAAGCTTTAAATAAATGACTTCAAATCAGTAAGATTTACATCAGCAGGGTTGATAGGGATGTTATCTTCCCTTCTCTCCTGCAAGTCACAGTCTCTGCTCACATGCAGAGGCATCAGACTGCAGGGAATGCTGTGTCTGCCTGCAGTGCTCTGCCAAGCCAAGCCACCACAGGCAAGGGACAGTCACCAAAAGACACAGGATGGACTTTGACCCTGCATTTGATCTGCACGTGAGGCTTGCTGCTTTCAAGGGGAAAATCTGTCTATTATAATTTCCTGCCAGTGGGTAAACTGTGCTTGTCAGCTCTCGTTAGGAGAAGGGCTGTTCCTGGGAGCTGGGTGTGCTGAGGCTGTGCATCTGTCTTCCCAGAGGAGGCCTGCAGCCCTCTCTGAGCATTGTCACTCGCACTTCAATTTCCAGGTCAGACCCAGCAAATTGCTCCTCGTTCACAGAAGGTGAATACGGTCATCCCACGGGCAGTAAGTCTGGGTGTAGGATGGTGTTATTTCACTGTATTGCTCTCGGTCAAGGTCAGGCCTGCAGCCAGTTTGTAGCTCAGCAAAGCTGCAGAAGATCAAGGCTTCTCAGGAGGGACAGCAGGGACTTTGTGGCTTTACTTGTCTCTTCTTCCCCTGATCCTTAATCTGCCTGCTGGGAATTCAGAGAGGGGCTGTCCTGGTTAATGCCAGCTATGGGGAACTGAGGGATCGTTGAGAAAAATAGCTGAAGGTATTAAAGTTCCCTGTTAAATAACTTATTTGTAGCTAATAAAGCTGGTAAGATCCCCGAAAAGAGCTACCTGAATGCTTTGAGAAAGTTAACAACAGAGGAGCTGGAGTTGCAAAGGTAATTCATCTGATGCTTCCCATCCTCTCTGCCTGCTGCCAGTGGGGAGCCTTCACACCTCCTTCTGCAGAAGAGAGTTTCCCTTTGGCCATTTCCTTGTGACAGATGGTATCTTAAACTGTCCAGAAGAGGTGATTTAAAAGTAAATCAGAGCCATCTCCTCCTGCTCTCCGTAGCACTGTCAGAATTCCTACACCAGCCATAGTGACAACCCACTCTGATGGTGTCTTCTCTGAGACTGCTCCATCTGGTTAGGCCAGGATAACATCCTTTAGTCAGCCCAGTATCATCTTTCCAGGTTCGCTCCATTGATTGTTGTAATTAATGCTTATTTTATTCTAAGTGTCAAATTGGTTCTTGATGAAGCAAAGGAGAAGCACTTCACTGTAGAAAACATGACAGTGTATTTAATTGGTATTGAGTTCCAGCCGCCGCTAATGGATTTTAAAAATACAATAATCAAAAGGAAATTGGCATAATATGACACGGAGATAAAATGTTCTGACATATCTGGTGACCTGCCCTGGTGCATTGTACTGCCAGGACTGTTGGGTCAGGCCAGAATACAGAAACAAACTTCATCATTCTCAAGAAAATAAAAACAACACAATAATAATAATAATAATAATTTTGGAAAGCAATTCACTGGCTTTTCATTTGTCATAATCCATTTTATTTCTTGTGTTGACACCAGCAGTTCAGGTCAGCCCAGCAGAAGCTGTTCCATGTTTCTCCTCCTGTACTTCACATTAGACCCTCTCCCTGCCACACCTGGCAATGTGATTCCTTGATGGATTGAGCAATCCCTGTTATCTGTGGTGGAGCCTGGCCGGGTCAGCTGCTGCATGGCCAAGGGGATTGTCCCCTCCTTTGAAGGCGCGGGAAGGGGTGGCTGCTCCCAGGAGCACCAAACTCTGTCACGATGATCACAACCTGATTGAAAACTTGGAGGAAGGCAAGGAGGCCTCTTTTCCTGACCTGTTTTCTGCCTTTCTTTAACTTATCAAACACCAGGTGTGGTATGGTTGGAAACCTCACTGTGTGGAAAGTGGCTCTGCCTTTAGCCAGCCACGGATTCCTCCTCGCCACTCAGCCTCCTCCGGGCTCTTACCGCAATTCTCTTTGGTGAGTTAACCATCACCAGAAAGGCTTTTACAAACCCTGCCATAAACCTGCTGGGTGTTCCCAGGGGGCACAAACCTGGTAAACAAATCGCTTTGTCACACTCAAGCCGTGTCCTTTCAACGGGCACCGTCACTTTCCTGTGATAGCCTTTGCCGCAGTTCGCCTCATGCTTGAATTCTTTGCTGAATATGATGGACTTAAACATGTGCTAAGTGCTTTGCTGAACTGGGTCTTTTTCCTGATTTATGCCAGGGTAGATTAAAATAGAATCAGCCCCTTAAGTGGTCGGTGCCGTGTGTTGTCAGCGCACGGAGACACGGCGTCGGCGCTTGTGTTTTAATTAAAGGTTCCACCTATTTACACGGAGTCAATCAATCTTAGCACAAAAACGTCCTTGCACTGGATTAGCACCATAGTGCAGACAAATGGCATTAAGCACAAATGGCTTTCTGGAGAAGTAATTCATCTGCATGGAAATGAAAAATACAATTATTTTAACTGATGCTGTCATGTCATCAATCATGCTGAGCATGCCATGTGCCCCCCGGGTGTGTGCAGGGACATGCTGACCCTTTTGGCTCTGAGTTGGGATGGCAGTGTTCATACTGACGTGTTGGGTATCCAAAGGGATCCAACTGCCTCCCAAAAAACACCACCTGGCTCTACGTGGGTTTCCAAAGCCAGGCTGGTATTTGGAGCTGGGCTCAAGCCCCTGCAATGGTGTTGGTTGGGTCATATGTAGAGCAGAAATGAGCAGAACATGGCTTCACTGATAGAGTTTTAGGGGGCTCAAGGCTAATGGGTGTTTTAATGGGAAAACACAGCATTCCAGCCTGTTGGAACAGCAATAAGGGACTCTATGGGCCATCATTAATATACTCCTGGTGATTAAAATCATTCTTCCCTCAGACCTGCGTCTCAACACACTCAAGGCATTTATTAGTGGTCCATTATAGGCCCACTTCAATCTTACTGCTTAATTTGAACACTAATTAGCATCATCATGCCTTCTAAAGCACAAATGGTACTTGGTAGGATTTCGTTATCTCCATGCTCTGTCTGCAAGCAGAGAGAGATGAGCTTCACCTGAAAAACCTCCTCCTGGGACTCATGGGGCCAGGGAGGGTTCCACCTCCATGTGCCACCTCCCAGGTCTCACAGTTAGGGGGGAAGTTGGTGGGAAGCAAAGCAATGACTTCATTTCCCAAGGCACTGGGGCAGTAGCCAGCAGGACAGCTTAGATGTCTAAACACTGCTTAATTATCTGACTGAACCGGGGCCCAGGGCTTGGGTTTGCTGCTGCTGCTGTGAACTCTGCTCAGTCTCGCTGGCTCTCCCAGAGCAGGGGGAAGGCAGAGCCAACCCAAAATGGAAAGGTTTACTGGTTCCAGCTCTCCCCTGTGCATTGTGCTGCCTTCTCAGGAAGGACAGAGTTCAATCAACCTCTGAAAGTCAGTGAGGGGTGTTTTTCCCCCATCTAAATTTCTTAAAATAAATCTCCTCTGCTGCAGTTCAAACCCTACCTTTTTCCCAGCAGTAGGAAAAATGAACACAACTCTGTCTGAAGGAGCCTTTTATGGATTTAGGGGCTTTTATCATCTCTTCCCGAGGCTTTTCCTCTCTCTAAACTGAATTATGATCATTCCTTCTGCATGTCCCTATGGGGCAAGAACTGTGCTCTGTCTTCTTGTCCCCCTCCATCTCAGCTCCTCCAGCTCCTTCTCACTTAGGCACAGCAAGGTTCCTACTGGTGTCACCTCTGGCAATAGCTCCTACTGGGATATTGGTTTCCCCCCTACTCCAAAATAGGGCATTTTTTGCTTCATATTATAATTCCTAGGTCCTCTTCTACCTCTCAGTGCTGCTGCCTAACCACTCATTTTGTATTTTGTATTTTTATAGCTAATTATTCATAGTTAAGCGCTGAAGGTTCTCAGGCTGTTGGGCTGCTGCCTGTTTTTTTAATATTGCTTCTCCACTTCTCCTTCTGAACTCTCCTTGGTGATATTTGAGCTTCTCTAGAGTCTAATAATTTCTATTATTAGTCTTTTGAAACAGCGATAGATTGCCATTTGACAGCATCCCCAATAATTTGAATATTGAATATGAGAAAAAGCATTAGAGGGAAAACCTGATGGGGAGGGAATGTTCTGCTCCCTGCTGCTTCAGGCTTTGCAGGAGTTAGTTTTCCTTCTCAGAAATGCTTTTGTTACCACGTCCTTGGCATTGCTCTAACTGAGAGGTGGGAGGGGGCTGTGTGAGCAGGGGTTCCTCCATGTCCCAGCGCAGCAGAGACGGTGGCTTTGCAGAGAGCTAAAGTGACAGCACCTCAGAGACTGAGCCAGTCCCCACAGCATTCACACTTGAAAAGAATCTGGGTTGCCATCAGCTTAGGGTGGGAGTGGATAGGCAAAGGTTGGGGATGCTGTTTTCCCCTTTGGGATTGCTCTCCTTTGGCCTTTTGGCTCAGACTGAGTGTAGCATCAGTTGAATATCCCATCCATCCTCTGTCAGGAGGCTGTCAGTGCTTTTGCAAGGGATTTGACACTGTATATATTTCTTTTGCTGCCAGCTAGTTACGATCCTGCCCTGTCATGATCTGGGGTTTAGCCTTCACAGCAGATGTACAGACCGGTGTGAGGACGCAGCAGCAGCAAAATTAAGTCCAATCTCAGAGCACAGATAAGCAACCCTGAGAGCAGGGAAGCGAGCTCCGTCTCAGCATCAGGCGCGGCGCTTCCCCTGGAACAGCGAAGACAGACAAGGTGTGGGTATGAATAAAAACTCTGGGTGCCAGGGAGAGGCTGTCAGTGACATTACTACCTGTCACACGTGTGTAAAGTCATCAAACAGCGGGTGGGCGGCCGTGACAGCCCTGGGAAAGACATCTCTATTAGAGCTCAGCGCCGCGCTGGGGCGAGGCTGCAGCGTGTTAAGGGCAGGCGGGCTGTTCCACTTAAGGTGGAAAATGATATATTCGGCAACGGCAGTAATTTGATTTGGCTGAGGTTCACAGCGTTTTGGAATCTGATGTGAGTCTTCCTACTATTGGATACTGCCCCAGATTCCCAGTGCTGCAGCATATTGCATCTCCCTTTCGGGCTGTGTGGAGTAAATGAGCTTCTGAGCGCGATGGTACGGATTTTGTACCCAGATGGGCAACTTCTCTCCTCTTCTGTTATAAACTGGATTTTAACTTTGCAAGAAAATATAGCAAGCAGGATATTCCTGCGCCATCTGACTTATAAAAGCAGCCAGTGATTGCATCCAGAGGCCTTTTTTCTGTCCCAAAATTTTCTGCTCATCTCAGATTACACCTGGTTTCTGGAAATAGCCTTGGCCAGCGCTGGTTTTATACTGGAGGGGTTTCCAGAAGCAAAATATTTTGTCCAGAAAGTGATTGAGGTGCAATTCCTACAGCAGAGAGGCATGGATGTGATGGAGTACACTGGCATCCTCACAGCTGGATCACCACGGACTGAACCTGAGGCCTGAAAATCATCAGTTGAAGAGGTGAAGATCTAACTGGAGCCACTGTAGGCACCTGGACGAAGAGCAGGCTGTGTGAGCTGGAAAAGAGGGAGCAGCGCTGTGAAACGCATCCCCACGAGCTGTGTGTGCCAGCAGCTGGATGCTGTCTAGCTGCAGCCACCTTGTTAAACTGCTTTCCTTCCCCTGCTAAAGCCAGGACTGACGCTCTGCTCAAGCTCAGTGGTTCGTGTAGGCACGGTGCTTTGTGCTGGGCTGGGTTGGAGCCGGGAAGCAGCGGTGGGGCTGGTGCAGAGAGGGATCATCCCCTCCTGGAGCCGCTCAGGGATGGCCCAGCCTTGGGGGAGCCCTGTGGGGCAGTGGGGTGACAGTCACCATGCAGCAAAGCCCACCCCAGGCACAGCACGAGGAGGACAGGCAGCAGCTGCCTGCTCCGAGGAGCCCGCCCACGCCGCCAGCAACACCCTCGGATTTTGTGCCAACTTTTAATTGCAGGAATTTAATTATAGGGATTTTCTGGCTGTGCCGGAGGCTGTGAGCATCTCCCCTGCAGCTGGGAGTGTGCAGGTCCCTGTGCAGCCAAAGCAGAGGCAGTAGCAGGGGAGCTCAGTGCAGGGAGAGAGGGTGGCCAGGGCCCGGCCCTGCTGTCACTTGGCCAGAGGTGCTGTGTGGCCTCGAGCTGAACTGGTTAGAAAATGACCTTCTTCATTCTGGGATCTTGTGTGTTTTTCTGCACTGCAAAGCAGCTTCAGCAGTGAACCGTCAGCCAAATTTTTCACTGAGCCTCTTCTATCCTGATGGTTTGGAGCTTGCAGAAGAGCTGGGTCCATCAATGGACCAACTCTATTCACTGGTGGTGGTACTGCCATCAGTGCTCTGGTCATGCTGCCAGAGCCATTCTTTGTATGAACCGTGCCTTTCTCAGGCTTACTGTGGGGTTCTAAAATCAGGCCAACTCTTCTAGATGAAAGGCAGTTGGAAGAAGAGATGAGAAGCTGGTGGGTGGCCTTGGAAGCCCTGTGGGAGAGCCCTGCCCTCTCCCTTCCCCCTGCCTGTGCATCCGGGGAGATGCTGGAAAGCTGTTTCTGGCTGACACGGGCAGTTCTGCTGCATCACCAGAGCCGAGCACATCAGGCAGCTTTAGCAACACCTTAGCTACTGAAGACCCACAAACTGTTACTATTTGCCCCCACGGCTTGAATTTGAGCTGGCAGTTTGGGGTTAGAAGCAGTTTAATTCTTCCCTGTCCCCTGTGGCGTTTTGCTCTGCCACCACTTGACCTCCCTGTCCCTGCAGTAACAAGGTCAGCACATGGAGCAGCTCTGCCTTCCTCCCACCAGCCCTTCCCTCTCAGGGGTCCCTGGAGCTTTAGCTGCTTATTCCTGCCTTTTCCCACTTTGCACTGTTTAAAAACAAGCAAGCAAGAGCTCCCTGGAGCCAACCGCTCATTTGCTGGCAAGGACTGCCTGTTAATCAATTAAAGCTCTGCGAATGTATTTGCAGCAGGGTGGATGATTAAGATGCTTTCTGTCTCTAATGCATGCCTGGGGGAAGCTTGCCTGCCTGGTAAGGGCAGGTGTGTTGGGCTGGAGGTCTTGCAATTCTGCTTTTATAGGTCTTGGAATAAAAAAGTCAGATGTTCAGAACAGTGAGGGAAGGGGAAGTGATTTGGCAAAAATCAGTGTTTTCCTAATGGATGTTATTACCTGAACCTGCTCTCCAGGGCAGGATTTGCTGATCTACTCAGAAGTGGCTCTGGGGAAACATCCTCTCAGGAACCATCACGTGCAGAAGAGGTGGCTCATGTGGGCAGGGAGAGAAATGGGCTGATGTGGGGGATATTCAGGAAAATCGACAGAAAAGGTACTGCTGAGGCCAGCACTGAAACAGCACCAGAAGTGTGTTTGTACCCAGGCTAAAACTCATCAGCGTCACTAAACTGAGGTTCATGCTTGTGATTTTCTGCTCAGCTGTGGGAGCCTGCCAGCCCTCCTAAGCATTGCTTTAATTTCCACCACTGATCTCAATCTCCAGGCATGAATTTAGTTCATTTCAGAGCCTTAATCAGGGAAATCAAAGGACAAAAACCATTCTCTGACGCGGCCAACAAAAGGGTGCAAGGTCCTTGTTGGGTCTAAGTGTCATTTTGGGCATTGCAATGGATTCATGAGAAGTTAATTTGCTTAACACTGATGTGCCATAAACTGTAGTGCAGTCCTTGTAAAATGAAAAGTGCATTCATGTTTGCATTTAGGGAAGTCATGTACCAGCCCCTGAGCTGGCCACCAGTTCAAAACCCCTGGTAAGTCAATCCAAAGAAGTCTTTGCACTGGCACGATTTACTGAGATGTGATTTAATAGAATGACTATTAGTGTTTCAAAGGGCTGACTGTGACTGGCTTAGGTTTGATATTTAGTTAGATATTACAGTATTTGGCAAGAGCAAGATCCAAATCTTAGCCCAGGGCAGGAACCCTGGCTGAGGAGGACTTTGCAGCATGCTGCTGTGGGCATGGAGTTATTTCATGGGTGGAAATGCCATGGTAGAAGAAAAATGGCTGGAGAAGCAGTTAAATTTGGGAGATGGAAACCGGGGCATCCACACAGCTGGGAGTTGTTTGGTGCAAAACCCAGCGTGGCTGATGGTGGTGGCATGGGGACATGAGGACCAGGGAGAAGGGGCAGATGAGACCAGAGGCAAATGGGAAATGGATGCTCTGCCAGGAGCACATTTCATCCCCATCCCAGCACGGCCCTAGGGAAAGCACACTCTTCTTTATAAGCTGCAAAAACAAACCCTCCAGCCTGCCTGTGCACTGGGAATACTCGAAGAGAATTATTGAGCCAATTCGTGATTTAAAAATAAATCAATATTTGTTATATTGATAGTAAGATTTCAGACTATCACTTGGTCCATAAAATAAACTGAAAGTGTGGTGGCCAGAGCAGAGCCCTGCCCTACAGCTACCACCAGAGAGCATCCTTGTATACTTTTTCTGTGGAAAAACAGCACCGAGCTGGGAAATAACCCATCTTTCAGCAGCCTGTCTCTTTTTAAGTGCTTCCCAGTCAGTAAAGATACAATAATTGAAAGTTGTCTATCAATCATGTTAGCAGACAAAACAACACTGTTTCTCTTCTCTTTTTCTCCAAAGTACTGGAGCTTGATCGGCTTAACAATGCGAACAAAGGCACAAAGTCAAAAATCCCACTTAAATGTTTTCAGGTATAAAAGCACATCATCTGTGGGGAGGGAAGGTGCAAAATTCATTGTTTAGAAGCATTCTAGGGGAATGCTCAAAAGGCAAAAAAAGAAAAGGTACGGAGAATAGACTACGTGAGGACAAAATATATTTGGAGATGAATTAAAAAAAGCTGCTGAGACATTTGCATGTCTGCACATCCGTAGCCCCCTCATCTGAAGCAGCTGATGTGGCCAGAGAAAGAGGTCAGGGGATCAAGCTTTGACTTGTTTTGGTGCTTTCTTGCAGTGTAAAATCATGCTCAATACAGCTTTGCCCTTCAGGTCGCTGTGGATGCAGGGCCAGGACTGCTGGGCTAGGCTGTGGCTGTGAAGCACTGCCTAAAGGATGCTCTAATTTTCCCTTTTGCCATCCAGGAGTTGCCGAGCATCCAGGCTCCCCAGAGGTGCAGCAGTCACCTCGGAGCTCCTCCTCAGTTTTCAGGTGCTCTTTGCAGCTCCCATAAGCACCTTTTTCTCCAGAAGTCCTTGCCTGGGCTGTGGCAGGTGCCTTGTAGGTGGGTGACACCCTGGAGGGTTGGGCCAGGGGCTGCTCCTAAGGTCCACAAACAATTTTGCTTCGCAGGGAACAGCTTCCAGTGTTTATCTTTCTTAGCCCAGGGCTTTCTGTTGAGAGCTCCTACGTGGTTTCAGTAAAAAAATAATGATTTGTTGGCTACAGGTCTGAAAAGTGGCAGCTCCTCCAGGCTAACAGGAACCCGTTGTCCATGCAGGATCACACAGCAAAAGGTTTACCAGAACTTTCTGCTTGTTTCAGGGCAGCTTCTGCATTGCTGCTTGCTGTGCTTGTTTCTGCAGCAGTGTTGCAGTTGGTTTGTGCTTTTATATGTACATTCATACAAACTGATTTAGCAAAGGATGCTGGAGCAGGCCTAAGGTTAGTCCGTGGAAGAGCAGAAGACAGATCTCTCGGTGCAAGTCATTTCCCTTTCTCAGTCAGTCAGGGAAAAGGGAAATAAATTAGCAGTGAGAGGCACCATCACTTTTATAATCACTTGAGCAAGAGCAGGACCAGCTCTCCATGAGTCACAGCAGCGCTGCTTCCCCTTTGCAGACATTAACCAGTGGTTTTAGGGAGGTTTAAAATTAGCGCTCTGTTAGTTACTGTGTGTTTCACTCTCTGTGCAGTCTGCTGGGAATGCCACAGCCTTTATAGCCCATAGACACTGTGCCCAAGGTGACTTTTAGCTCTGGATGACTGCAGTTTGGGTAACTAAAATGCAGACAGCGGCAAAAATGCGGTCATTGCATCTTGGTACCTCGCACCTGTGATGTTCATTGCCTCCACCAAGAGTCATTCAAGTTCATTTGGGATTTTATTGAATACTTAAGGAGGTGGAAAGGGTTGTCTGAGCTGCGCTTTCCCTGGCATGGTCCAAGCCAGGAAAATGCTTCAGTTAGGCTGAAACCAGGGATTCCTTCAGCTAAAGTCTTTGAACTGTGAAGTCACAGGTCTACCACAGACCAAGCACATTTCCAGAAGTTCTCATCATGTGTGGTTCTGCTCAGACGGGCAAAAAGATTTAATCTGTGGTTGCAATATTTTAGTTTCCCTTCTCCTCCCTACAGAAGTTTCCTTTTCAGATTATTTTCTGAGTTAATTCCAATTTTGTTGCAAGAAACTCATAAAGCTGTTATTGCTCAGCCACTCTCAGCTTCCTTGTTAATATAATACAAGGATAAGCAAAGTTCACGGAAACTGCCTACACTGGAGAAATGAAACAAGAAGACATTTCTGAGCACTGCAGGTTTTTCAAAGCTTCTTTGTTCAGAGATAAGGAAAACAACCTGTAAAACTTCACCCTGACAAAGGGAGCTGCAGATGTAAGGCTACTGAAAAAAAGTCATCTCTCCAGATGTAGGTTGGCATGTGGGTTCACAATTACAAATATGAGTTATGATTCATCCCAGCACACTGGGATGATGGGGGGCAGAGAATGTCTATATTAGGACAAACCTTGAATGACGAGGGACAGCTCACATGGAGAATGAGGTCATTTGAGATGAAATGCTTCAGCATTGCCAAGCACATGTTAATTTACTGAAAGAGTAGAAATTCAAAGTGATTTTCATAAGGGGAAATATTGATTTGCCAGCAGACAGGAATCTCTGAGTTTGTTTTGGGCTCGGAGCAGCATCCTACCTGTCCATCAGGTACCACTCCAGAGCACTCTGCTCCCTCTTCAGCCTCCAGTGCCTTCAGAGGCACCACACAACCCTGTCTGGAAAATAATGGTTCTGCTTGAGAGGCACCTTATGCCAAAAGTGTGGTAATTTTCAAAAGAAATCAGTTAAAAGGCTCTTTACAACCAGATTGTTCTGTAAATGTAAACCCTTGTGATTCAAGCTGTGCAATACCCTCTAGTTGAGGCATAAGAAGATTTTTCTCTGATTTTCACAGTTTGCTATAGCTTTTATCTAGAAAGCTGCTGATTTGCTGCTTTGGAGATAAGAAACAGGACATGGAGCACCATCAGCTTGATCATTTTGGCATTTCCAGGGGTTCAGTTTTGTGATCCCACGACCAGCAAAGATGGCTCTGTGCTGTCCTTTGCCTCTTGTTTGAACTTAGAGTCTGAAGGCATCTTCCCCCCACCTGAATCTCAAGAGAGATAAAAGTCCTGAAGGCACCATTTCTTGGTGTTCCATCTCCAGAGGGCCACCTTGGACTGCCAGGGGCTTAGGCAGGTGGTGTCAGCCAGCTGGGACTTGTGTCCCCTGTGGGAATGCCCAGTTGGAGAGGGAAGAGGAAATGCTATGAGGGAAGAGTTGGGGGCATTCCATCTGAAAGAAAAATTGTGGGTACTTTTATTGGTGCTGATGCCAAGCATCTGCCCCAGTTTTGTCTCTGCTGGGTCCTAGGGTTGTCCTGAGCTCTGGGCAGCTCCTGAATGCAGCCAGCTCCCACCAACCCATGATTCTGCTGTCCAGACATCCTCTCCCTTTGTCACAGGGATTGCTAGCAGCTTTGAATACACTCATGCAAAGCAGAGAGTTAAGCCTCCAACTTCCATCTGTTCATAATAAAACATCTTCCCTGGCTGAATTTGACCAATTTAGTGATTACTATTGGGAGAGCACCATCTCTCCAAGTCCTCCAGCTGCTCCACCATTAAGGCCTCTTGCCTTAATGTAAAGGGTTGCAGTCATTTCCTCTATGGTCTTTATCCAATTTTGTTACAATAATTCAGCAAGTCCACTTTGGCCAGCTGTTCTTCAGGCCTCCTGGCCCACATGGCTCATACACTGCTGCTGGTGAGGATGTTGAATCAATCTTTCCTACAATTTTGCATCTGTCCTCAGCTCTTGGAGTCGTTCCAGCAGTTCTCAATATAAAGCTGATAATTTCACAGCACCCCCCACGGTGATTCACTAGCCTGTGAAAGCTCCTCACTGTGCTCCAGCTCCTCACTTCCCAGGCTGGTGATAGACATTGAAAATATTGTACAAGTGACACTTCCAATAAATCAGCAGCAATTTAAACTCCTGGTAGTAATTCACAGATGTGGTGGCTTTTGCCTGGCATCTCCTCACAGATCAGGATGTGGATCTATCTAAACTCAGATGCAGCACTACCCTGAGTCTATCCTCAGCAAAAGCTCAGACATCTAGTGGAGAGGGAAACTCCATGGGGTGAACAAGAGACCAGGAATGATACCTTAGATGTCCTTGGAGCTGTTTATCCTGGAGAAAGGAAGGCTCTGGGGAGACCTTTTTGTGACCTTTCAATACCTGAAGGGGAATTATAAGAAAGATGGGGACAGACAGGCCCTGTTGTGATAGGACAAAGGGTGACGATTTAAATGAAAAGAGAGTAGATCCAGCCTAGATACTAGGAAAACTTTTTTACAAAGGTGGTGGTGAGGCTCTGGCACAGGGTGCCCAGAGAAGCTGTGGCTGCCCCTGGATCCCTGGCAGTGCCCAAGGCCAGGTTGGACACTGGGGCTTGGAGCAGCCTGGGATGGTGGAAGGTGTCCCTGCCCATGGCAGGGGGTGGAATGAGATGATCTTTAAGCTCCCTTCCAACCCAAAGCATTCCATGATCCTGTGTCCCCAGGACAGATCTGGGATTCCTGTTTCCCTTTCTCTGCCTTCCTTTCGCTCCTCAGTGTCTCTTCTCCTGGGCCTGCTTGGTGCAAGCAAAGATCAAGCACTCTGTTCAACATCCCTCCAGCTGTAAGTGTTGTCTTTGTTCTCTTTGCTATTTCTCAGACCTAGGGTCAGCCCCTGATTTCCTGCACTGGTTTCATTCACGTATTTCTCCCCACACTGTGCCATGTTTTCTGCTGCAGTGCCCTGTTGTGCTTGCCCCCCTTTTTCCTCCCTGGGTTTGGACTCTGCTTTGCAAATATCACAGTGAGGAAGCTCCAGGTTTGCTCTCTTTTTTCTCTCCAGAAATATGGATGAGCACACAGCAGCTCCTGCTTTTCTGTGCCTTAATATTCTCTTCCCTTCCAGTAGAGGGGAAAAGCCTGGCTTTTCTGGATGCTGTGCAGTCCCTTAAATCCTTGCAGAGATGCTGAGGCATTGGTCCACACTGTAATCACCAAAGGATTACAACCGGTGTCATTCCATATTAGTGGGATTATTAAGTAAAATTGGCTTATAGGATCCAGCATGCTGGCAGCTCACCCCAGCTGAACAACAGCTGCACGTCCCTTCTGCTGCCTGCCCCAGCTGCCTCCCTGCCACGCTTCCCATTGATTTTAAATTTCACTATTCACTTCTCAAGCACTCAGGGGCTTGGGGTTTTCCTATGTCATTGATTTATTGCTTTCCTGGGAGTCAGGACAAGCTTTGAGATCTTCATTCATCAGCCTGTTGTCAGTGTCAGGGTTTTGCCCACAGATTTCAGCAGTGAAATGATCCAGGCCCAGCACTGGTGGTGTTCAGTCAAAATTTGAAGCCTGTTTATTCTTGACAACTGGTTTTGCTTGTTATGAACTGTCTCAATTCATAGCAGAGGTGGTCACTGCATTGTGTTTGGTTCCTTGTTGCTGGCACTGAGGTCATGTGCAGTGCAGGGCAGGTTACGGGAAGATGCTGACCAGCATCCTCCAAATTTGGGAGAATCCATTAGAAACTGTTTTGGTCTTCACATTGGTGCCTGCTGCCCAGCATGAGCTGTGTGCTGAACAGCCTGGAGGTGGAGATCCCCTTTTCTGAGCTTATTACTTCAATTTTTCAGACTTTCAGAAAGGGGGAGGAAAAGCATCAGACTTTTCCAGCCCTCCAGTCACCAGATGAAAGGAGTCTTTGAAAGCTTCAGAGGGTAATGCTGCCAGGGAGGGCTCAGTGAGGATGTGAGAGGTTCAGTACAGCAAGAAACTGCTGTGCTGTGCTGGGCACCCAGAAAAATAGGTTAAAACTATAGGTAAAAGTTCTGCTGCTCCAGTTCGAGCTTACCTTTAATGAAATTCTTGTCCTCCCTTTTTACATCATTGGGATGTGCAGCTGTTTTTTTCTTATTAATGATGAAGTAATTGGTTCCAGTGCAAGGTCTGTGTCCATTAGCACATCTGCTCAGACACTTGTACTTTCTGATACACGCTCTGGGTACAAGAAACACATTTGTTCCTTGCCTGAGTACATGCCTTATCTAATCCACCTCATCTCCCCATCTGAATTTTAAAGAGAAAACTAATGGAGAAGATTATTGCTCCATGACAATAACAATGCTAATTGATCATCGGGCATAGCGATGTCTTGGGGATGTTTCTGGAAGTTGCTTTGGTGAATTCTTAAGTGTATGAGAGCTCTGTGGTTTAGCAGAGTTCCTGCCTCAGGCAGAGGCCCCCTTGACTTGGCCAAGGTTTATAATTCCACCCTCAGTATTATCACAAAAATTGTTAGAATCAAGTGTAGCCCATTTTTTATTCTGACTTGCTACTGCCATAGCAATAAACTTTGCTTCACTCCAAGGCCGGATACTGTGCTTGATCCAGATCCAATCCACAGCCCGTGCTCTTTCCCATTTTGCCCAGGAAGGTCCATTGACTCCAGCAGCCAGGCTGGGGAACTCTGGGGAAGGCACAGAGAAAGTTTAGTCACTGCTAAACACAAGCAAAAATGCCAGAGCAAAGCAGGTGACCTGCTGGATACTGAGGACAAAAAGTAACCCTGTTAACCTTAGTTATGAAAATCATAGAACAGAATTAAAATTAATACAAGGCAAAAAAGGGCTGAGATGACTCAGGTCTTGCCTAAGGAATTTAATTGAAAACTGTAACTTTGGGAAGCTCTGGCTTGTTTTGCTCCGTGTTTGTGTAAGCAGCCAGTGTGAGGATTACTGGCAGCACGAGGCTCTGCCTGGCTTCCTTCCAGAGGGGGAGCGTGAGGCTTGGAGCTGCCTAAGTCTCCCCTGATGTGCTGGGGAGCTTTGCTAAGCTGCCTGACACTGCTTGATCCTTCTGGATACAGAGAGAAGCTTTCCATCATCTGCAAAAAATTAGAGGTTTTGTGAGCAGCGCAGTGAGGAAAATCTGTCAGGGAATCAGGCACTGCTGTGTCGTGCAGGGCTTGCAGCTCTCCCACGGCTCAGGTGCTGCACACCTGGACCTAAGCCTTGGCCACACACCCATCACTCAGAGCTCTGACATTCCCAGAGGTCTCCAGCAGATGTTTCATGCCCTTCTCTGCTGCGAGAGGGGTGGGCAGCTGTAATGAACTGAGTGTGGAACCCAAACGGAGCCCCAGCCCTCGGTAAAGCCTGTCCTTGTGACAGCTCCTGGACGTGCTCTCAGCTCCAGCAGCTCCCTGCAGGACAGAATGTCACCCAGAGCCAAGGGCACGTCCTGTCCAGGCACCGGGGGGATGTGGAGCATCCTGGGGTCCTGAGGCTGCGCTGGAGCCTGTGACCCCAGAGGGAGGCAGACGTTGGAGAGAGGACACAAGTGCACATCACGCTTCCAACATCCTTGGCCCAAGGGTCTGGTTTTACGATGGTCAAAAAAAAAAAAAAAAA
>WEKY01049427.1:1384769-1424352 GCA_013390045.1 Picathartes gymnocephalus
AAGGTAAAAAAAAAAAAAAAAAAAAAAAAAAAGGCTTGGTGTCCTTTTGATGTAAAAAGGGTGAAATATGATGCAAGGTTAATCCCTTCTTGCAGAATTAGATTAACAAAGAGCAGTCACTACAGTCCAAAGGGCAAAAGCATTTGCAAGACATCCTTCATGTCTTAACAATTCCCACCAGTCCAGTGAGAAAGTCCCAGGGAAGTCCTGAATTTCACCAGAGATAATTGAGGTGCTTTCCCTTTTTCCTTGTCGAAATCTCCATTCCCGTTTCTGCCTAGCCCTGAGGAGCTCTTGGAGGGAGCCCCTTCCCTGCTTTGCCTTATGGCAACTCTTGCTGTGTCTTGTGGACCTCAGGAGTGGTGTCAGTGCTTGCCTGGGTGCTCTTGAAGGCTGTGGAGCCCCTTCCTTGCCCTGCAAAGCTCACGGTGGTGCTCCCAAAAACCCACAGTGCTTGCAGCCGGAGCATGGCTGCCGCTCACTTGCTCTCTGCATTGCAAACTCTGTGCAAAGGGTGAAGTAAATAAATGAATAAATCATTGGCATTGTAGCACTGCAGACAGCTGGAAACATGATATAAATACTAAAGGCTGGATCTGTGCTTCCCAGCAGTGTTTGATGTGGGCCACAGACACAGCTCCCCAAGGGACTTCTGGTCCCTGAGGACCTGATTGATGCCAGTGCTGGAGATCAAAAGCCAGGATGTGGTGCTGCACAGCTATAATAAAGGATGTCCAAATTTCCTTCAGCTCCAGGTCTGGTGAGACAATGCTAAAATTCAGCCATTGGCAGACCAGGAATTAAATGATTTGTGTTGGCTGGCTTAGGGAGGGGATTCACTGTTTTCATCACATGCCAGCACTGGTTCAGTCACATATGGAGAAAAAGAAGAGGCTTTATAAGGCTTTATGAATTGGCTGGATACCAGAACCTGAGCCCTGCTGGATGTAGGGCTTATCCTTACAAAACTCATCTTGTAGCTGTGGAAATGAGGGGATCTGGATTTCCCTCCTCCAGCCCAGGATTGCTGCAAGTGGTGGTGAGAGCTCTGGGTTCTCCAACCTGCAAAAAATCCTTGTATAAAGCTCTGAAGTGACTGATGTGTGGTTTATAGGTTCCATTATTTACTTGATAGTATTTATTATGCCAGCCATTAGGCAGAGTGGAGACACTGGCCCTTAGCACAGAGGAGTGTGGTAAGGACAGGATAGGAATATCTGTTCCTCTCTGGTTAGCCAGACCAGGGGCAGCCCTCAGCTCTAAGGAGGCCAAATTTTGGGCTCCTCTTCTAGCATGAGGCTGACCTGCAGCTCCATGTGATGCTCCCACACTCAAGATCCCCAGCATGATGTGATCTCCAGCCTTTGCTGGCTGTCACAACCTGAGATCACAGTGTGAGTTTTCTTCCACTGAGAATCCATGAGTATTCAGGATTGTGCCCTCCAGGAGAAAACATCTAAACTGTACATCACTGCAGATTACTCTACAGCTTCTACAAATTTGAATTTAAATAGTCCATTATCTCAAAGCACTGTTAATGGTTTTATCCTCACTTCTAGATGCACGTTCCATACTGAATATCCTCCAAGTTCATTAGCTTCCATTTCATGTTGCATAAATTTGTAGTCTGTTCTTCTAAAGGGAAGATGAAACCTGACTGTAAAATTTACTGAACAATTGTTCCAATGTAGCTTAATTAGTATCTTGCAAGGATTTTGCAAGCATCTGAGATCGCTTGGAATGCTTGAGTCATTTTATTATGAGATTTAGGGTTAATATCTCAGATTAATAATACATATGAACGTTTATTAAACTCTAGGCAGCACTTTAAAACAACAAAAAATGGTTTATCATATTTATAACAGCCTCAAGGAAGAGAAACTTGCAAGTGGCTCAGGCTCTGCTCTCTTTTCCTTCGTGCTGAGTTGTAGCTGGGGTTCTGAGGAAGGCTGAACTCCCTGGGAGGAGGACAGGCTTCACTTCATAGACTGCTCTGGCACTCCTAAGTTTTCTTCAGAGAACAAGTAGATGGCAAACTTTAAATCATACGTGGGATGTGGAGAAGGTGTCTGCTGTTTGGAAGGGAGTAACTCCAAAAATGTAATTTCCTATAAATGTGTTCAAGATGGTCCCTAAACTTCCAGGCACCAAGAACCACCCTTTGCTAAAGGACACCCTAACCATCCTTTGACGTGTTTTGGAGGGTTGTTGATCTGAGTAAGCTGGTTCTTGGTTGCTCTGCTGTGCCCCAGCAGCCCATAGTGCTGATTCAGTGCAGCTTTCCGCTCCCTCCGGTACCTGCTGGGTCACACAGCAGCTCAGTGTGGGTTTTACATCAGTGCATTCAGACTCACACGTCCCTGGTTTAAAGACCACTGCCAGGAACACCTTGTTAACAGGCAGTAGTTCATGTGCTACCATAAAAAAGACAAACAAGCCCCCCCAAGGGGAGATTTCAAACTTTCTTGACTGAGTTTTCTTAACTTTAGGAGATCAAACTTTCTCCACATTTAAGTGAAAGAAGCAGCTGCACCAAAAATATAACAATGCTCCCATTTGTGTCAGCAGAGATTCTTAACCAGGCACGGAGATGCGCTCCTGCCTGCTGGAGAGAGGCAGAAGGAAGCAAGAAATACGAGTTAAATAAAGAAGGTAGTGTCTAACTTGGAAGTGAAGCCTTAGGAAGCAAATTTAAAACTGGTGCAACAACATGGCAGAGTGGAGGACCATTGGAAAGGTCCAGCAAGTGTGTTTAATCCATGGGCTGTCCTCCAACACCTGCAGGCACCTCCACTGAGAGTGTCACACCAGGCTGGGTAGGAAAGACAGGCTTTGCCATCAAGCCATCACGGGGCTTGCAACAGCCACAAACGCAAATGTATTCTGAGAGCTGAGTTCAGCTCTGTGTGTAAAGCCTGTGTATAACTCATTAATTTAGAGTTTGTGAGACAAATCAACCTAGTGCTGGCTTTCTCCATGGGACTGAATTTCCTTTAAACTGCTTTCACGTGGTGTGCAAACTGGAAACAGACTCGTTAGTGATGCTCACAGCGGGGCCTGCAGTGGAGCAGCAGCTCGAGGATGACTCAGAGTAACAACCTTGTCATCCTGGATGAGCCAGCCAGGGAAGGGGGAGAGCAAGGGGGACCAAAGGGGGTTCTGTGTCCCACAGCCAGGCTGGGAGCTGTGGCAGGCTGGTGCCAGGGAAAGGGGGGCTCATGGACATTGCCACTGCTGTGCTACCCGAGACTGATTTATCCTGTGAGCGAGATGAGGAGGAGCTATTGGGATGAAGGACTTTACTCTTTGCTAATTCGCTCACTGAGGCTTGCGCAGTGCATCCAAGAGCCCCTGTCTGAGTGTTCTTCTAGGTCTGGGGGTGGGAAATGTTGGTGGGACAGAAGGGCACAGTATCAGCATGTGCTTCTGCTCATTTTGTTTGTGCTGTTCGCAGCCCTTCCAGCCCAGCCTCTCCCCTGCTTCTTGCTCTGTCCCCCATCCAGCTCATCAGAATCATCCCAGAGTGTTGTTACTGAATGACGCAGGGGGATGGGATGTGCTGAGCTGGCCAGAGTTTTCTCCTAAAGCTTAGGAGAAGCCAATGCAGAAATTCAGCTGGATCTAGCATGCAGTGAGGGTGGGCTGGGGAACAACCACTTTATACTTTGTCTATTTGATTATCGCTGGTGTCTTGAAGGAAATGTAGGTCCTGCTAAAAATCGTGCTGGTTGTATTTTTAGTATATCTGGGTCAAGATCTCCCTTTTTATGTCTGTGATCAAGTTCATTAATCACTTTCTGGGCATTGCTTTTATCCTCTTGTTATGTTCGACTACAAGATTAGTGGACCTGACTGTGTTGGTACTTTTCAATGGTGTTGTCAAAATAAATAAGAAATTGGGATATTGCAGAAACAACCCAAATGCAATCTCTTCAGAGTTGGCACTTGGGAATTTTTCTCCATCTAATCAGCGTTGGTTTTGAGGCTCACTCAAAACTTTTTGTGTCACCTGCTCCTTTCTGTGTCTACCCAAGTATTTGCAATCAAGTAAAATACTTGTAGCACCCAAAACATAAAACTCCAGATCGCTCACATGCTCCTAATTTGGCACACTTCTTGTCCAGCCAGGATAAGCCCAGCAAGTTCAGTTCAAAGGCGAGTCTGTGTTGCGTGAAGGACTTCCCTCTGCTCCTGCCCATTCAGCAACACCCAAGACAAACATCCTCCTGCAGCCATCCAAATCAATCTAATTGTAAGCAACAGAAAATGGTGCTTTAAATAAATCTCATTTGCATACTGAGAAAAACTTCTCAGCTTACTGAATATGGAAATTACTGGTGGAAAATTATTTATCGCCTCAGTATCAAAATACCAGAGGTTGGCTGGTGCCTTCGGGAAAATCAATTGTGATACAGCAATATTTCTCACTTCCCCATATATAATGTGATCTGCCAAATTTAATCCAGTTTTGCATTTGATGGTCCCCAGTAGGATGAAAAGGTGAAGCTAATGTCATATAAACAATGCCAAGCCTCATCCCCCATGAAATTTTATGTGACAGTTGAAAGGTGCTGAATTATCCCAAAATAGCCCGGGGACTTCACAGTTCATGCAACCTGGCAGTTTACAACAATGCAAATATTTTGCTGCTCACTTAGCTGCTGTTCTCTCTTTTTAATTGTAAATTCAGTCCCAGTATTCCAACCTAGAAGGTGAGAGAATGGAAGAGGTTCATGCTGTGCAATGCACTATCCTCAGTAACCAAATGCGGCAGAGTGAGAATGTGGAGGCAGAAGCAAGCATTTGCTAAGCCCAAATGCTTCCCTTTTTGCACACTGTTGATCAACTAAAAGTCTCATCTGCTGCTATTATAGGGTAATTTTCCCCAAGTGTGGTCAAAATGAGAGGTTTGTCCAAGGACATATCATGAGCCAAATTGCAGGGTTTTTACCATGTAAAAAAATATCCTCCTCTTCTGCTTTTCCCCTGCCTTCCCTGCTCCCAAGAACTGTCTCCATTATGTGGGCACACCATCACTAAGGGAACTCCTTGTTTTTCTTGTCATTATCTGCAAAAGGAATCTGATGTATATGTAGGCTGTTAAAAATGTACACATTTATTGAAAATTGTCTGAGTGAGATGATCTGCTGTTGAGAGTATTTGAGTTCAGCCTACAAAGTGCTGCTAGTTCCCAGTCCAAGGAAAAGGCTGGATGTGTTTTTCTGTTTCCTCCAGATTCTCTTGGGGAGTATTCAATCTTAGAAAACCAAGATCTGTAAAAAAAAAACCAAAAAACAAACAAAACAAAACAAAACAAAAACAAACAAACAAAAAGGAGGATTTGGGAAAATCCTTTTGTGGTTTTATCTGTGCTGAGGTTGCCCAGTTGATGCCAGGGGAGGATGGTGGGGTCAGCAGGATGCAATGGAGAGATGCTCGCTGCAGAGGGGCTGGGAATGCTGGGCTCCTTTCATGCCTTAGCCAGACCTGCGTCAGAGATCAGCATTGTTTATCAGCCCAAATTGGTCAGGAGCTGCATTCTGCTTATTTTAGCGGGCATAAGGACTTCTAATTCACCTATAATGCAGCTAATTGCCAAAGGAACTGAGTCGGTCTTGATACATGTCACAGGACCTGAGACCCTTCTGTCTGTGCTTTTGGAAGGGATTTTCTTTGGCTTTTCCCCTCCCTGGGAGGCAGTGGCCTGTCTGCTGCCCACAGCACTGGGCTGATGCCCAGTCCCTGTGCCCCACTCCCAGCACCACAGTGCCAGCCCACAAAGGGACAGGGCTGAAACCACGGAGCCTGCAGGGTCCAGGGGGTTCATCTTGTCAGGATTTGTGCAGCTGTGAACTCGGGCAGGAGCAGCACTCAGGCTGTACAGCTGTCAAACAATTTTCATTCATCATTTTTGGCTGGCCCCAGAGCCCCACAGAGTAGCTTTTCCATTAGCTGTAATGGGTGTGAGGTTTAGCTGGGGGCTGCAGGCAGGGAGCTGGGGGTCCTGGTGCAGCTGCCCTGCTCAGCCATCTGGGCTGGCTGTTGGTGACTGTCCCCAGGTGTCTGGGCCACCTGGGACCTGCTCTCTGCACCAGTCTGCGCCCACTGCAAACAGACCCTTGCAGGGGACAGAAATCAGCAGGGTCCCATCCTTGTGAGGACTGGGAAATCCTGGAGGTGCTTGGAGATTTTCTCCCTGCCCTCAGAGAGAGACAGAGCTGCAGTTCCACTGCGGGGTGGGTCCAGAGCAGTGCCAAAATTGGGGAAGTGGGCTGGGGGCAGGAATGCTGCAGAGAAATTGACTGCTCAGAGCAGCTGTAACCACCTAAAATATTTTCTCCCATGTTATTTATGAAAATTAAACAGATAATCCTAAAGGCAAAGTTAACGTTAGTCAATGATGAGACATCTTCAACTACCAGCCAGATATCTGTTCAAATACTGATATCTTGCATTTCCAGTGTGAAATGGGAATAGCTGCATTATATAAAATATAAGAAGAGAAAGGCATATTATCGTTTTAATGCAACCTTTCCAAACAAATTTGTATTCACATTGTATCTTAACAGAGAGATGCAGGAAACAGACAGAAATTTATCTTCTCCAGAGAGTGATAAATCAGTGCCTGGTTCACAGGAACATTTTTCAGACATCTCAAGAGCACCATGCACGAAAATATACAGACCATGAATTTCCTGAGTGGACAAGGGCTAGCTGGAATGACGACAACAGTAGGAAAGGCACAGACCAATAGCAGAAACCTGGCAGGAGAAATCTGAATTATTCCTCTGGATAGGCAGTGAAAACAGCTAGGAAAATTTTGTCTGCTCATTAGGCAAATGATTTGTATTTCCTTCACTGCCTGTCCTCAATGTGCCTTTCATGTAGAGTTCAGCTTCCAGGATGCTCAGGGCTCCTGAGGAACTCACTCCCACGGAAGCATCTCTTCCCCACTAGTTTGAAGAGCTCAGCCTCAGAGAAATTTGAGCCATGGAAACTTTTGGAGTTAAGTATCACTGTCAGGAAGAGGCCAGCTGAGGTCTCTTAAAGAGCATTTAGCAGGAAAACACAACTTCTCTGTGGGACTAGCACCCCTCCAGCCTAATTTCCCCTGACAAGACAGCGGTGGCAGCAGGGTTGTTGGACCAGTGGAGCGGGGACTGTTTTCTTTCCCTTCCTGTAGACATTAACAACTGCTCTCTCCCTTTTAAACAAATCCACACAATAGAAGACAAGTTGTCAAGAAAGATTAAATCAGTCTGGAAAACATCCAAAGTCGGGACTCAGCTTTTGCATCCGAGAGGGCAAAATTTCCCCCGAGATGGGTTGTGCCATCACCAGGGGTGGCAAGGACACAGTGCTGGCATGGGAGGAGGTAGCATCCCCCTTGGATAGCAGGACACAGGTGGTCTCAGCACACCTCAGTGGTGATCCTGTGATGTGTTTTGGGGTGCTGTTTCCCAGACTTTAGTGCAGGTTTCTTCTTCCAGTGGCGTTATCCACACTGGGGCTCTGTAGCTCCAAGGCATTTTCTGATTTGCCTCAGTGCTGCCTCCCACAAGTTGTATTGAAGCAAAACCAGACAAAAGTGCAACTATGGTGGAGGAGAGTCCTGGGCAGGCAATTGATGCTGGGAATGGATTTATGTCAGGTCTGGAAAATCAATGCACAGGAAGAAGTGCTGTACAAATCTGATGACTCTTCACTTGGCCTTTGCTTGTGCAGGAGAAAAATTTTATTGAAGGCACCTAAATTTAAAAAGGCTGAGTTAACATGGTTAACAGTTAAATATTTAACTCTGTGTTGCAATTTTCCTCAGTGGATATCAAATGTGTTACAAAGCTTTTGGCGTCACTGTTGTCTCACAGGTCACACCTTTCTTCTGGCACTTTTGGGACCAGGAGGTCTTTGTAGGGAAGCTGGTCCCATTGTGGTGAGGGCAGGGAGAGGGACTCTGGCACTGTCCTTGGGTCACAGCCTGAGTTTGTCACTCTTTGTGCCCCACTGATACACAGTTCCTAGGCCATCCCCTTCCTTTCCTTCTGCAGATCATTCACTGACCCTTCTGCAAACATGAAGCCACAACTGTAGGCATCAGTCTTGCAGCATCATGGCCAGGACTTACCGGGGTATTTGCTCTTTATCCTTGCAGTGCAAGTTTCCTGCTTTTCCCCTTCTAATAAGAGCTGTGATGGATAGATAAGCATCTAAAATAAACCAGCTGAGAGTGAGTGATTGGTTGGCTTTGTCATAACAAGCCAAGAGGGACCAAGCTGGGTGGCACAAAAAGCAGAGCAGCAAGTGGGAGCTTCTCCAGGAGTGATTTGGATGTGAGGTGTGTGATGGTGGAGGGCACCAAGTGGTGCCAAGGTGGGGTGGGAGAAGAGGAGGTGTAGTTTATCAAGTCACGTCCCCAAGGGTGAAACAGTCTGCAAAACCAGTTGAGTCGCCTCGATTTTTTTTTCTCAGGAGGCTGTTGGGGGGATGGGGGAAATCTCCAGACGCACACGGGTGGTACAGAGGAACATCCGCTGCTGAGGAGCACCGGGGGAATGGCAAACACACCAGCGCCCCGCCTAGCTGGGAGCTGCCTTTCTCCCCAGAGGGGCTGGGAGCTGCCTCCTTAGCAGGCAGGGCTCATCTGGCACCTGATTGCTGCCACCCCCTTCCGCCGGCTCCCGTAATGTCCCCATAGCCAATGCATTGTGTCCCAAATCGGTGCCTGATTGCCGCTGAGCTCAGAGCTCATCAGGGCTGCCGTGTCTTGAGGCTGCCGGAAAAAATCCCTCGGTGGCAGAGATGAATCTGTGGAAAGCATGGCCTGAAGCAGACAGTTAAATACCAGAGCAGGAAGGAGAGGAGAGTTCTCAGTCTTTTTTGGATCTGCGTGGGCAGCCAGGACCTCGTGTCCCCTCCGACCCCAGCAGGCAGGGGCTCGCCCTGGTGTGGGAGATGCTTTTTTCTAAAGTGCTGCCTCTGTGATTTGGGCTGCATCAGCTGCTGCGGGGTGAGTGAAGGCACAGCCTGAGCTGGCTGGAGGATGCTGAGGCTCCTGCAGGCTTATCCGATGGGCAGCAGTTCAACAGGGATCCTGTGATAACGAGGACGCTGCGATTTGCTGCTCCTGCTGCTGGGTGTCAGCGTATTTTTAATGCCTCAAGGACAGCGCTTGACTAGGGAAAGAATTCCAGAAATAGCAGATTGTACTTAATTGGTGATGTAATTAGTAACGCAATTATAAATTGTCTAATGCCAGAAGTGTATTGTGGCTAATAACAGCCTGTGCCATGAGAATACATTTGGATCCCGGCTCTGGGCCTGCATCCTGTGCTGGCTGCTCCCACAGTTCATCAGCAAGATAAAAAGACCAAATCCTGGTGGATCCTCCACTGGAGGAGGCTGGGTGAATGGCTGCTGGTGGAACTCCTGCAGCACTCCAACAGCATGTGCTGACAATGCTCTCTCTCTTTGTTTATTCCTTGAAATCCCAGCTGTGTGGAACACAACAATCCTCATTTCCCCTTTCTCCTTCTTTAGATCACAGGCTCTCTGCAAACAGGGAATATTACTGACTCTGAATCTGTGCTCAGGTTCTTAAGCCTTGAAACCCCTGAAAGTTGCCGTTTCTGTGTGGTTCATTGCTGAGATGGCAGGAACTGGCTGAGCTCCAGAACCAATAAGAAGAGCAGTGGCAAAGTGTGATGACCTTCCTGGAGGTGCTTGGAGGAGAAGAGGAAGGAGCACAGAGCCCAGTAATTTGAGAGTGTACCTAACAGTGTGACTTGGGTGTTTTTCAGCACACTGATTTCAGGGCAGGAGATTTATGTTTGCATGGGTACCCATGAAATGAATGTGTCTGGCCATATGCCTCCTGTGGATTAAGATCTTGGTCAAGAATTCTGGCATGAAGAATACTCCTATTTGATGTAGCTCTAAGAAAGACAATAGTTTTGCCCAGATGAGGAGAGATTATGAGAACAAAGATGGGACTTCCTTGCATAATTATTAAATTATCGTTATCCCATAAGTGCAAGCTTCTGGGTAGCTCAGTTAGTGTCTTAAAGCATATATTTGTTATAACTTGCTCCAGAGTTTTCATGACATTGCTTTGGATTTCTCTAACTTTTTATTCTTCCACCAGTCAGCTGAATAATTAAATCGCTAGTCTGGGGATTTTATTGTGCTGAAAATCTGCAATTGAGCATTTGTTGCCCTGAAAATGGACACATTTCTTTTCCAGATACATTTGGGCACAGTAGGGATCTGAATCTCTAGTGATTTCATTTATAGAAGTTCCACAAGTGTTAAGTGGTATTAAATTAAGTGAAATGAAACACTTTGAGTCTAAATATTTCACATCTCTGTATAAATGGCTTCTTCTATTATTGAAGCATAAAAGTTGCAGGCTTGGCCCTACATTTCATCACGGTGAGTGAGGATTTAGCCCTGGGACACCACGTAAAGGTGATGAGTGTCAGTGTGCCCATGTACTACTTTCCCATCTGTGCAAGGTGAAATGCAGGCAAGCAGCCTTTCCATTCCCTCACCTCCACACAAAATGCCTCACATTTTGTTTTCCCCGGCCTATCTGGAGCTCTGGGCTGTTGACACTATGCATTAATTTTCCTTTGGGAAGCTGTTTGTATTGTGGGGCCTGGCACTGTATCCTCAACAACCCAGTGAGTAAAGCTCTGTGGAGGGAGCTGAACCTGCAGAACGGGTTTGGCACAACCCCATGGCCTCTGGTTTCAGAGGTGGACATGCACAGACAGCAGGGCAGGGAGTAAGTGCTGCCCAGGACAGAGAGGGATGAAGGTCTTCTGCTCAAGCTTTGGGTTTTATTTTAAAAGCTGCCTCCAGTGAAGCTTATTAAAGGCTGAAAGAAGAAAAGGAATGACTCGGCTTTCAGGAGCAATAGCAGCCCAGCTGGTCCCCCCCAGCTAATCCCTGTGTCCTGGTGGAGGTTTACCAAAATTAGTACTTGCTGACTTTCATGTCGGAGAAGCCTTTAATATTTGGTTCCTCAAAGCCTGAACCCTGACATTAGCAGGGGTTATGGAGGCTGCAGTGAGGTAAATCTTGTTATTTCACAAAGTTGATTGAGTTTGTCTTGATTTTAGATGGCTCAGTGTGTGGTACTCTCGTCAGGCTTGACCCACTGCCTATTGAAGTCACTAAAAGACTTGTGTGGATGTCAGCAGGGTTTCGGTCAGGCATTCAGTGTGATAATGATGCCTTTTTAGCCCACTGACGTCATTCAGAACCTGTTTATTGCAAAAAAACCCAAAGAGATTTCTGGGATATGTAACCAGCTCTTGCCATTCTGTCAGCAGCAGTGTTTGGGGAGGTGCCCACCCCGTGCTAGGGTGTAACAGATCAGCACATCCACAATGCTCTGCTTCTACACACAGCACTGCACTGAAAAGTATCTGTCTTGGTTTGCTTCAACTCTTGTCAATTAAACTAATCTTCAATTACTACTGAGTAGCCCTTGGAGAAGGGCGTTTTTGAGTCCAGTTGGGCTGAGCTTTGCCCCATGGTGGTTTGTGAAGCTTTGTAAGCATTGCTGGGATGTCCTCTGAACAAACACCAAAAAAATGGTGCCAACCAGAGGTCACTGGGCCTCCTCAGTGGTTGGATCTCCTGTCTCTGGTTTATTTTCTCCTCTTAATAATAATCTCCCCTCCCCTGTGTACACGGACCTCTTGAGCTGACCCATCTGTTAAGCATTGAGTGTCTGCTATAAAAGCATAGCTTTTTCTCTGTTCAGACATCTGAGCCCCTGGAAATCTCTTGTCTACATCCTTTAGGGTTTGCTGACTTCCAAACCTCCTCTTTCTCCTTGATTTCTGTGTTCTGTGGTTTGGCCTGCCTTGGCCACCCTGCTTCAAAAGACACAGGAGAAAATTTTGCTGCTTTTTACCAACCACTGGTGGTGTTCCTCCCTTGGTGGTTTCTTCCCTGGAATGGGACTCACCAAGACTTCATAATAATTTATTATCACTGTTTTGAGAGCTACACATCAGACACCCATGAGCAAACACTGACCCTGGACACATGGTCTGTGAAGGAGCTGAAAAATGTCCTCAAGTAATTAACTGTTCGTACTGCAATATTAATTACCCACCTCAGAAGAAAATTAGGAGGGAGAAATCAGAGTGCTTCCCTGCAAGCAGGATGGGCACAGGGCAGTTACACATCCCAAGGCCTGGAGGAGGGCTGGGGTAGCACTGCACCCCAAAACTGGGGTTGTCCTCCGTGTCCTGCCCCTCACCACACTGCCTGCCCACTGCCAGCCCATCTACCTTTCAGACACCACTGGAAAAAACATTTCTTTCATTCCAGCACATATTGGTGTCTGAGAAGTCTCTAAGGACAGCTAAAGCATTTAATGTGTCTCACAGGACCTATTGGTAGGTTTCTGCAGGCTCTCCTTGGGAAGCTGTGACTGCTGAGGGACTGGGAAGTGGGTGGGGGACAGATCAGGAGCTTTTGGAAGCCTGGGCTGTTCCCTGTGGTCCCACCAGCAGCCACTGCCCAGGAGCAAGAGGTGAGTCTGGCCTCACCCCATGCTCTTGCCATGGCTCCTACTCCTGCCCCGTGTTTTGCTTCAAATGATGATGATTTGCATAGAGAACGCTGGCTGTGTGGATATTTTTAGGCTGATAAAATTACAGAGATAAGCTGGGACAATGAATTGAATCAAGGGAGTGGCTCTGGGCTCCTGTTTCCCCTGCAAACAGCTCCTGCTTTATTTATAGCTGCACATATGTGCGTGTATGGCTACGTGTTCACCTCTTTCCCAAAATCAGATCAAATCTTCCTGGCACAGATGATTCCCAGTCCATGTTCCCTTATTCATCAAAGGCCCATCACATCATGTTTCATGTCTAAGTCATACCTAGAAAGGCATGAAGTGGAGCTTTTTTGAGCCGAATTAAGATCAAATGAGTAGGAGGTGCAGCTGCGAGCCTTTGATGTAGACAAACCAGGAAAGCTCTCTCCATGGCAAGGGGCTGGGAGACACTCTCTCTTTCCCAGCACAACTCAATTCCCTCTTCTTATAAATTGCTTAAATACCTAATAGCTTAAAAGGGTGCTCTCATGAGCACTCACTGGCTTTCTGATCACTTCAGAGCTGTCCATCCCACTTGTAACGAGATCTTGGTGCTCTGTCTCCATAATGCTGCTACAGGAGTTGTAATAGTAATTAATAACCCTGCAACCATTCATGATTTACAACCACTGTTAAGGCTGGCCAGGGAGAAAATTGTATTTGGATTTTGGCCCGCTTGTTATAATCAGGCTTCTGAAACACTTTTAACTTGTTTAAATACCTGTGAGCCTTCCTCTCAAGTGATTGTTTCTATTAGTCACGAGGATGTATTGCTCAGCGATTGAGCTGCAGTGTGAGTTGTATGGCTGGGGAATGGATTGGGCTGTAAATACCCACAGCATGGTGGGCACGGGCTGTGCAGGGCAGAGGTTTTGTGCTTACAGGACTGCCTGTAAGGTTTTTGCCTGTTTTATACAGAACTGGGAAAAGGAAATGGAAGCAAAGCCCACACTCTCAGGGCTGGAGGGAGGGAGAGGCTCAGGCTTTACTTTGTTTTACAGGATTTTAGGTCAGGGCTGGTCTGCGAGGGAGACGGTGCTGGAAGTTTTGTCGGTCACAAATCCCTCTGCCACTCCTAAGTAAAGCAGACATCATAAAAAAAAAAAAACCCAGGTGCTGCCCCAACTCATGCTGGCTCAGGAGCTTCTTATTCTTGAGTATCAGGTTGAAAATCTTCAGCTGCCTGCGTGCAGATGCAGCAGAGAGATCAGAGACCCTCTGGTTGGACTCTGAAGCAAAAGAAACACAGCAATGTGCTCTGACCTGCAAGAAGGGGAATTCTCTGGCTGTTTATCTCCTTGCTGGGAGAGCTGTCCCTGGCAGTTGGCAGTGCTCACTGCTAGGGCCAGCTCTCTTCCTCACTGTCTTTCCTTTGCCTCTTTGCCTCTCTTCTTTTTGCTGCTCTCATAGAGCCACTGGGGCTGGTAAATGTCAGCAGAGAGGCAAGGCATGCTCCTTTGTATGGAGTTCCTCTGTCCCAGTTTTCCAGAGTCCAACCATAGAACTCAGACATTTAAAATTACATCTGGGTGAAGAAACAAAATAAAATGTAATTTACAGTTCCTTCTCCCCCAAAAAGGAAAAAGTTTAGCAGTTAATGGCTTGTCTGAAGAAATCCATCTCTTTAAAGCTTTTGAGACTTCAAAAAGGCCAGGCTAGGCAAATGCCCTGAGATGACTGCTTCTACTAGCAATGCTGCTGTATCTTGAACTTATTCTTTTAGGTTTTATTTTATTTTTTAAAACACAAAAGTAAGTGTTTCTTCTGTACATCTAGTGCGAGGTGTCCCTGCCCATAGTGGGGTGGGGGGTTGGAATTATCATTCTATGTCCTTTTGGTCCAGTACAACTCTCCTCATAGGACTGGCATGATCAGCATTTCTTGTCCAGGAAAGGGAGTACTGCACAGAGATATCACCTCCATAGGTGATCAGATCACTGAGATCTGATGGTGACTTACAGACTTGAGAACAATTTCAGAAGTTTAAGATTCTACAAGTGGTGGCAAACCAGGGGGGGTTGTGTCTTAAACTTTTTTGCTAGACCAACATTTAGCTACTTTTCCCTGTCTCATCTTTTACCTATTATGAGCATTTTGCAATAGTTTTAACCACGTGGATAGAAGATATGAAAGACTATTCACTGGATTGAATTAATTCATTTAATAATTCATAACTCATTCGATTTCCCTAAAAGTGACAAACAGTTGTTGCACTTTCCTCAGGTCAGCCATACAGCAAGATGAGCAATATCATGTTCTTACGTTCTTGCTTTGATAAAGTAGATTTTGTGTTCTTTAACAGGGAGGAGGGGTTGCCAACCAAGGGCCAAATGTGACATAAACCCATGTTGTTTGTCTTAGGGCAGAGGAAAACCCAAAACCACCAAGGTGAAATCTCAGTTTTATCCAACACAATATTTTTTATAATTGTAGTCCAAGATGTTGCAAAACTGGTTTAAGCCAACAACAAAATGTGGATCCAAACCCGACTTTAAGGTTTGGGTTCACCTTTATTTCTCTGTCTGCTTCAACCCTGACACAGAGGACAGTGATTCAGTCCACGCTGCCCAGCAAAGTGCTCTCTGTACTTTTTTATCAGCAGAAGTTTCCTTGATCACCACATTCCTGCTATTTTCCATGCTCTGATATTATTAAGAGCATGAGCTGACTGTAAAGCAGCACAAGACAGGGAAACACCACAGCATCTCTTCCTTCTGAGCAGCCCTTCCAGACTCCTCTTCTTGGTTGCTAGGACAATCTGGGTACAGCAGCACTCAAAATGACAAATTAAAAAATAAGTCATTTTTCCCAACTTTAGGTGCTGCAACAATTAAATACAAACAAATTAAATGAAAATAATTAAAGTTCAAATAGAACCTCGGTATCATTAAGGATCTGCAATCATATCCGTGCAGACCCATAGTAATTACAATGCATGCACGGTAATAGAAGCCTAATGGTTGCAAAATGTTCTTTGGATTAATTGGCTTTGGCAGCTTACACACTCACATGATTTTCTACATTTTTGCCCATCCTGACAATCATTCTGTGCTCTAGGCAAGCTTTGCCTGAGCTGTCTGTCTTTATAACCATCACATTATTCTGGCTTTTTGAACATCATAGTGCAGTAGTTCGCCTCTCAGCATCCAGTATGGTTTAATCATGTCCTTATTTGTGCACCGTTGTGCAGGGGATGGCTGCTCCCTCCCTTTGGAGAGCAGGCAGTTTGCACAGGAATGCCAAGGGTGTTCCTGGAGCCGTGGAAGGCGAGTGCTGGGGCCTGTGGGGCTGTGGACAGTGACTCTGATCTTGCTTCACAGAGAGGGGCAACACTCAGGGATCACCATAGAAACAACAGGAGATCTTAACATGGGTTAGGGAATGAATGCCAAACCATGGCTATTTCCATGCGAATAATGTTCATTGCAAAAAAACACCGAGCAAGGGCTGGGAGCGTGGCCTCCAAACCCACTGTGGTTTGATAAACTCATTCCAGAGCAGTTGCAGCTAGGAGACTCCCCCTAAATCCCCACAAAACCAGAGTGCTCAGCAGGGCAGCCCCAGGTCAGCAGGACCATGACCCAGAGATGTCCTGTACCCCACGGAGGGGACACCAGGTCACACAGAGCCCCATCCTCACAGCAGGGGAGGATCTGACAGTGTTGTAACTCTGACTCTGCAAGAGCTAAGGCCCATGCGTTGAATTAGATGACACTCAAGCATGGACTTAAGTGCCTCGCTGCATCAGGGACTAAATTGCTTGGAATAAGGGAAGATGACTTGCAACAGAGAGGCCACAGTATAGCAGATTAAACCTGCCTTTAAAAGTTAGAGTTATGGAATTAAATCAGCACCAGTGTTGGCACTGAAGTAAACCTGCAGTAGGGTGAGGGGTGGTGGAAGCACTTTTTGTTGCTCCTTGCTAGTGAGTCTCAGAAAATCTGCATCATGGTCCTACCAGAAAGATGCTATCACTGCAGAAAAGAACAATGGCATTGCTGGTATCTTACAGAACATCTTGTGGGAAATGAGGGAAACGTCCCCATACTGATGTACACACCTAGCAGCTCGGATCCTGCAAGAGGTGTGGGTTTATTTCTGTCACCATTAAGCCATGCAGCTCGTTAGGCAGGGAGCAGCAGGGGCTGTGCACCGTGGGAAGCTGCAGGGAAATCCTTAACCTGCGTGGTCTGCATGCAGAGCAATGTGTGTGCTGGAACTTTGAAATCTGGGCTTGTTTGAAGCTGAAACTTGAAAGCAAACCTCCAGGGAAGAAGCAATGTGAACCTTTTTTTTTTTAAACCCTGGAAACTAAGAGCACTTTCTGCTCACAGCTTCACATAGAGTCGAGTAGATGGGCAAGTCTCTAAAAAGTCTCTGACTAAGCACCAGTTCAGATTTTCAGGTCTTCTCCTGCACCCAAATACAAGGGTATGGCTGGAGCTGTGCCATCTCTTTGTGGTTCTGGACTCAAACAAAAAAAAGGGCTGGGTGAGAGGGTCCTCAGCATGTGCTGTTCCTGTGGTGAGTAAAGGAACATTCCTGCAGCAGGCAAAAGCCCTGGCTGGTGGTACTGAAGTTGTGACAGGGCCAGGTTCACAGCACAGTGACCTCCAGGTACCCAACAGCCTCATCCCAGCCCCTTTTGTCATTGCTAATGTTTGTAGAAATGTCTTGAAGTTTTCCTATCCAGAATTTGGGCTGAAATATTCCAGAATGTCCCATCCTGCAGCATTTGGGCTTCTTCCAGCTTTCCTGCAGTCTGTAGGACACTGCAGCCAGCTCTAGGAGGGTGATGCTGTAACCCTTCTCACACACAGTCGTGGTGTGAGGACACTGCAGCTCTACAGCCTCTCCCTCTCTAACAGCTCCTGGCTGGAATGGGCCACAGAGGGCACTGACCGTGTGCCTTTGGAGTGCCACAGATCAGCCACAGGCTGGTGGTCTCTCAGGCAAGCTTAGCACAGTCTGGGATGTATGAAGGGTTCCTGTTGTACTTGCTGTACTCATTCATGCAAAGCCCATCAGCAGGGCTCTGTGTGCGGACTAGAGAGTGTCCAGCCTGTGCTGCAGGGAGCACTGAAGGACAGCACAGACCACCACAGACCCCAACCCCCTCACCAGGGTCAGCAGTGGGCACTGGGGGTAGGGTGGGATGCAAATTCCAAAGCAGGGTCCTATTTTGGGACACAAGCTGCACGAGCCAGGAGGACCTCGCCACCTGGAAACCTCTATGCTGTGTTCCAAATTGCTAATCAGCTTGCCTGGCAAAGCTCAGATACCTTCCAAGAAATGCATTCGTTTTCAGAGCCCAGCACTGGAGCCAAGGTCACATCTCTGATGCACCCAGACAGCACAGAGCGCTGTGACAGTCCTTTAAAGAATGATTAAACAAACGTAACAGGCAGGCACGGGTACCGAGGTCCCATCTGTCTGAGGAAGAGTCAGAAGTTAATTTAAGTGACTCCTCCAACATGTTGCCTAATTCCAGTGGCAGCAGAGCTAATTAAGATGGAGTTGGGCCAGGAGCGTGGCGGAGTGTCGGTGGTACGGAGCAAACACTGCCACAAAGGCACCAGCAAATCACAGCCACGCTAACGAGCCAGGCTGCACTGGGCATCCAGAGCCAGAGGAACTGCTCAGCAACATCATTAACCAGAAATCTTGGTCTCATTGATAACTCCATGAATATTTCATACTCGTTTCCCACCAATCTGTACTGACAACTTGTGACACAGGAGTAGCTGGAGTAAAATGCACTTAATATGCGGTTGCTGGAGCTGTAAATTTATCATCAGTGTTATTTTCTTAAGAATACTCTTCCAAGAGCCTGACCAGCTAGTCAGTGACTCAAATGAGCTCCAGAGGCCAAAGAGCAAGCGGAGCACTTCTCTAATGAGTGTTTTAATGGTTGTGATAACATAGAATAAGTCAGCAGTGTGAGTCTGCAGCCCTTGTTAGGGAACGTGAAATTAGCAGATCCCTGAGGACAGCAGCACCAGCTCGAAGAGGTCATGCCTGGAGAGCAAATGGACCAGTGGCTTCTTTTTCTCTGATGGGAATGAGTGACTTGGTGCAAAATGTGCTTGCTTTTGTAGAAGGGTGATGTGAGGGAGGTTGTGTGTTTGTGTGTCAGGTTTGGGATTGTTTAAAACACCCCATCTGGGGAGGGCGAGGGGTGTCAGGCAGGGAAGCTGGGGCTCTGCTGCCATCATTGCTCTCTCAGCAGTGAAGCTGCCAAGGAGGTTGCTGTAGTCTTTCCCAGGAAAATCAGCAGTGGAAGAGTGAAGGATTTGAGGTACTTAGTCCAGGGTCAGCTGTGGGCACCTTCTCCCACCAGTCCCAGCTGAAAGAGCAAAGGAAATTGTGCATTTACTGCAACCCCAGCAAAAGTGAAGAGAAGCCTATTTTGTATGGATAGAACGTGTAAGAATACCCTGTGAACAGTGAGGAGCAGTGGAAAGTGGCACTGTGCTGCTGCAGGTAGAGCAGGAGCCACGGCAGTGGCAAAGCAGGTTCTGCTAGAGGGGGAAAAGCTGAGAACTTGCTGGGAGAACTTGCTGGGAGAACTTGCTGCGACTGCGTAGAGGAGAGTGTCAGGCTGGCCAAAGGCTCCCTCCACGTTCAGTGCCTGGATGGGCTGGGGGCCAGCACGGCTGAGGGACCTGCCAGCGATGCAGATGGCCGGGGCAGCTACGGGACGGTGGCCGGGGGTGACAGGGAGCCCCGGTGACACGGCGGGTGTGACTCAGAGCCCGCGGCCCCGGCTGCGCCTGTCGGGATGCTCCGGCTGCGCTGCCTGCGGTGCTGTGAACCAACACTCCCTCGGCGACACAGCCCGGCTGCCCTGGGAGTGAGTAATGGCAGAGATTTTTCTCTTCCTTTTGTTTGTTTTCGCAAGTTGAACACGAGCTTTGAAGAAGCCGCGCCTCACGCCCGGCTCCCCTCCAGCCTAGGGGCATCACCTGGAATCTCCCCGGGCGTGCAGGATTGTGCCTGCACAGAAAACACCAGAACCACGGGATCCGAGATCCACAGGAGCACAGGATGGGGGATTTCTACCAGCGATGGGTTTTCCTTAGCTGTCCCCATCCCAGCTCCAAGCACTGGCTGTGCCTGCGCCGGGCAGGTTCCAAGACTTGCAGTCACATGGAAAAAAAAACCAAACCCCATAACCTTTTAGTAGAGAAGAAAGAATTGCAGCCGCAAATTGAAAGCAAGCTATATGTTTACATAAACCTTTTGTTTTTAAGCCAAGGCTGTGATTCAGGGGGAGGGCCCGGGCTAGCGGGAATGAAAGCAGATCCTTTCCTGTCCTGTCTGAGCTCCTGGGCTCACCCAGCCGGTAAATACACTGCGGGAGGCTGGCACGTCCCAGGCTCGCACCCCTTGCCACCAGCCCTGGAACAAATGGCAGTGATCTCAGCCTCGTTGAGGACAGCTCCGGAAGGGCACTGTCCCCTCTTTTTCCGTCGTTGGATTTACACCTGGAGCAAAGGGGCTGGGAGCAGAAAGGACGTGCATGAAGTGAGGCCCTTGGGGCAGTCTGGCCGTGGACTTGGTTGGCTCCAGTGCCCCTTGCCCATAGTCTTTGCACTGCTCTCTTCAGCAGTTTAGGGGCTCAGACGTTGTGCTGGTTTTTCCAGCACACAAAATGAGTTATTAAGGAACACAGAGATAAAAACCACAACTCCAGGGTTCTGCATCATTGTTTCCCTGTGTGCCTACAACAGAATTTCTCTGCGGAGGATCTGGTGCTCCTCAGGCTTGGTGAGGAGCTGGCAAAGGGCTGGCCAGGAGCGGGTGGAAGGGAGGATGTGGCTGAGCAGTCAGAAAGCCCTGTGGTGGTGGAGACAGAGCGTGTTGAACGGGTGATCTAGATCTGGAGAGGAGGCAGCAGCAACCTGTTAGAAATCAGCTGTCAGGGAGGGTCTGCCAGGGCCTGATCCTGCTCTGGGGCAGGGCACGGGCCGCCTGGGCTCTGCAGGTGCCGTGCAGCCCTGCAGCCCCGTGCTGCTGCTCTGGGAGCGGTGATGACAGTCCCATATGGCAGCGGGCACAGCCATCACCCCGCGCTCCGTCAGCGCTGCCCTTTGGCCACTGCAGCAGCACCTGCAGGGTCCCTGAGCCCGGGATCCCTGCAGCAGCCTCCTGCCACCCCCTGCACTCATACAGACCTTCCCTGGACCTTCTTCAGCCTTCCCTGACCTCCACCAGCACAGCTGGGGAGCAGAATTCACTCACTGTGTGTTCCCAGGGAGCTGCTTCTTGCTTCCACAGTCAGGTTCGGAGGTTTGGCCAAACCACAGATTGGCATATTTAGACAAAACTGCCCAGGGTTGTGTCTGTACGTGTTGGGGACCTGTGGGAGTCCCTGGGGGCTGCCTTGGTGTGTGGAGGGTGAGCAGCTCCCAGCCAGGCACAGGACCAAAGGGATGGTGTCCAAACAAGTGTTACCCACAGACACATTGAGGCGTGGTCTTGGGACATGGCTGGCAGGACACTGTCATTTTTGAGGCAGATTTGGACTGTCTGGGCTGGCATGTCCTTTGCCTCTCTCTACAAAACAATAGATTTAAAATTTGTTGCATGTTTAAGCAGCACTTAATCAGAAGGGTCAGATGTTAATGCTATATAATTTATTTCTTCTCAGTTAACTTTCAAGCAACACACCGAGAAAGATTAATTCTGCATCTCTCTGTCACCTCTGCAACTGGGGCAGCAGCAGAATTGCCACAGATATTGCAAGTAGCTTCTACATTTTTTTCAGTTGAGTTCATTTTTATCTCTTTAATCATAAAAATATAAAAACAGGATAATGTCTCCAGTGGTAATTATGTAACAAGCCACTGGACAAGAAAGAGCACATTTAAAGTTGTGGTATAAGCAAAGGATATTTTGGGGGTTTTAACGACCTTGAGTATTGAAGCTGAGAGAGTGAAACAAATGTATGGGGTTACAATGCATTTAAAATACAGGAGGGAAATAATAAATCAGCTGAATAGTTGTAAGGAAATTGAAAATTGTGGAGAGAGAGTAACAAAACTACATGGAGATTGAAGGACTTATGTCTGTTGCTAAGAATGGTAATGAGAATATGCAATTTGAATAGGTCTAAACTGCCCTTGAAATATCATTATAACTTATTTGAAAAGACATTTACCATTTGTATGGTTTTCCCAAATGCAATATATTTCCTTGCATCTTCGTTCATTGAATGCCTAGGAAATATGTCTGAAACAAACCCATATTGGAGTTGAAAACCACAGAATGTTCCAGGAAATCAAATCAAAAGCATTTTTTAATCGGTAGGGCTTCCACAAGAAAGTATCACAGCGTAGAAACACAGCAGTAGGATCCAGGTTAATTCTCTTTTCTTTTGTTTCCTCTTATAAACAAATGACCAAAGGGAATGAGGAGCATCGTTCTCTTTGCAAAGCAAACTGTGGCAGCAGTGCTCTGCTGAACATCAAAATGCTGAGTATTCATTTTGTTAGAGCTGCTTGCTTCTCCCTCTGTGGCACACAGCTGTGACCTGTCCCTGGACACACAGACTGCTGTACCTGCTGCCACTGCCCAGGCTGGGTGTCAGCAGGAAATTGGGAATGCCAAGGAGGCAGCGGGGAGATCAAACACGCAAAGGGATTTAGAACTCCATCCAAGGGTTGTCAAAGTCACTGGGAGCCATCCCACAGCCTGTGCAAAGGTCCTTTCCCTGTAACCACCTCTGAGCCACTGCAACAGGCATTACTTCGTAACTCTCAGCAGAGAAACAGGAGAAATTTTGTTTGAAATTTTCTTTGAAAGTATGTGCCAATCCCCCAAATACTATTTCCAGCAAAAAGGCCACTTAACAGCTACTGCCACTGCAGACAGAAGAGGAAAATGAAGTGTTCCTCACCACTCAGTGCCACCGTGCAATGAGTGCTGGTAAACGGCTCTGAAATAGGGGCTCTGGGTTGCTCCAGTTGCATTTTGATAAACTTCAAACCGATGTTGTAAGCAGTTCCAGACAGGGATAGCTTAGACATTGTTGCAAGTCACCCACAAGAAAGTGGTAGAGTTTATTTTAAAAGGTTGCTGCAAGCTGCAGTTTAGTAACGAGAACTTACTGAGAAGCCTTCAGTGTTTTTAATGCAGCCTCTCCAACCAGATCCTGTAAGGACTGGAACTGTATGAGAAGATGTTGCCTCTTCCATACAGTCACAGAATCCTTCAGGTTGGAAAAGACCTGTGGGATCATTGAGTCCAACTGTTACCCCAGCAGTGCTGTGTTCACCAGTAAACCACGTCCCTCAGTGTCACACCTACACATCTTTTACATCCCTCCAGGCATGGGGATTCCATCACTGCCCTGGGCAACCTGTTCCAATGACTTCCAGTGAAGAATATTTTCCTAAAGAAGGCACAGGTTGCTTCTTTTTAACAACTATTCCTCTCCATGTGGGTAAAGTCCACAGTTTTAACTGGCTGTGAAGAGACAGAGGAACAGAAAAGGAAGTGGAAATAAAGTCAGAGAGAGACATATTTGCTACCATCCAAAGAAGCAGGTTGGGTTTTTTTCTTTTCTTGAAGATTCAATCCACATAAATCAGGAAAATCAAACTTATAGTTCCCCCAGTAGCCATAACTCTGTTCCTGGCAGAGAAAGAGCAAGACATAAATATAACCTCATGCCCAGTAGCATGTGTGACATATGTGCAAGGAGGTGAGTTATAGGTGCTGTGGGAACCGTGATTTTGAATGTTCTGACTTGAGAGTTTGAATTTTCAATTCCAATGTTTTGGGAAGTTTCTTTCTTTCCTTTTTCCTCCCTATAGTTATAAAGTGTATTACAACTCTTGCATTGCTTTGCTCTGGCACGGTAATTTGGATGCTGCAAGTTGCTGAGAACTTTGTTTTTCATGAGAATCACAGAAACTTAGAATGGTTTGGGTAGGAAGGGACCTTAAAGCTCATCCAGTTCCAAACCTCCTACCATGTCCCATGGGCAGGGACACCTTCTGCTAGACCAGGTTGCTCCAAGCCCCATTATCTTGTGCTGAGAAAGACAGTAAGAGGAGAATGAAATCCAGGGAAGAGGCTGTTCAGTTGTTGGAAATTTTGCAGACCTGTGGTACATAAGTGGTAATCCTGACCATGCTGCAGGTGTATGTGTGTGAAGGCAAACATGACCCTAAGTGCCTCAGTCATTTCCTTCCAGTGCTGTTCAGATTACCAGGAGGGTTTCTCCTGTGGATAGCTACATATATTCCATTTGTGGAGGTAAATCCCAAGGTGATACTGCCTCTAAGGAGACATCTGTGTTTCTCTGTGAGGTCAAAGACTTTCTGAGTCTTTTTATGTTTCCAGGACTGCTTCAAACATCTTCCTCCCGCAAACCCACTCGGCTAGAGTCAAGTGCAGGTTACAGAACTTTTGTGTTAATGAGTGTTTCGAAAAAAAATTTGAGCTGAAGCTGAGACAACTTTAGTAGAATTCATCCCCAAGCAGGCCAGTGTCTCAGATCCACACGTATAAGTTCACTGAGCAGAGGTAGGTTCAGATAAGCACTTGAAGGCTCTGTAGATTTGCGAGCAGAGTTTGTAAACTCGAGCTTGTGCTGTATCACCACGTTAAAAATATATCCAAACAGGCAGGTCATCCTCTATATATCCTGTCTGGCTGCGAATCTTCACTCCAGGAGTATTTAACCATTCCAGGCTTACTGGAGACTTATGTAAAAAGGAATAATGTGACATAAATATGCTCCATCTGACTTTTTCTTGCAATGCTTTGTGCAAGTTTAACATGCACGTCAGGTATCAGCGTAGCTGTTGGAAATCTGTAACGCTGACAGTATTTGGTAATAAAATAATAATCGCTGCGTGTATCTCTGATGGAAAGAGATTCACATCCTTTTGAATCCCTAATTGTGTGCCACACTACATTAGAGACAGATAGTTCATTGTCTCCACCTTTCAGAGATGGGAAATTCAGAGCAACACGCAAGACGTTCCAGAAATAAGCCAGTTTAATGAAGCAGCAAATTAGACCCTTCTATCTCTTTATTTAACATGTAGTCCCTTGAATTTATCAGAGTTCATTACAGAGGTACAAAATGGAAAAGAAGCTGCAAAATTCATTTGTGATTAGAGCTAATGATTTTGAAAATGGCTTTTCATATTTTCCTAGATAACAGCTAATATTTATTATTAAATTTATGTCACGTTTGCTCTAATGAAATCGTATTCCCTGCCTTCCCTTGTTTCTGTTGTTTATGGTTTGGATTTTATGAAAGGAAGGATCATAAAGATGCTATATGTTTCTTGCCAACTGCAGTGCCTTTGACATGGCTTCTGATAGCTTACCCCTGTGACTCATGTCAGAAGAATGGTTCTAAAATTTCCTTCCCAATTTATTCCTTCTATACCACTTGACAGATAATGAATCCAAGTAAATGCACTGAAGCTTTTTTTCCCCCCCGCCCCCATAATTTCGATTTCAGACATGGAGTGAGTAATGGGCTCAAGGCTGTAAAGTTAAAGGAAGGAAAAAACATTTAAACAGCAAAATAAAAACATTCAGAGTTCCTGTCTCTTTCCAAGCTCTGCTCCCCATCTTGCTGCTGGCAGGTGAGTAGGTGCAAACTGAGGGGGGTTTCCATCCACCCTGCTGCATATCCCAGCACACCCCTGACAGCATTCATCCTGCTCAGGGCTGAAATGAGGGAATCGAGGGATGGCAACATACATTTTGCTGTTGTTCATCAGATCTTATCACATGCTGGGGTACAGGAGCCAGTGCTGGTCACCTGGCTGCAGCTGGAGGCGGAATGGGGACCTCTTGTGAGATCCTTCCAGGGCACAAAGAGCTTTAACAGTTTTACTGATTTTGCCAGCTTTTTCTTTGGTACTATCACAGCTTCCTGAAGGAGGGTTTGTGTCGTGGTATGAGTTTGATAAAGTGCTTTCAAAATGCTTCATATTAATTAGAGTTAAGATGAGGGTTGGAACAAGATGATCCTTCAGATCCCTTCCAACCCAAGTCTTTTTGTGATTCTATGAAGTGAAACGTCAGCCTGTTAGTTCACTTACCTGTGCAACAGCAAGGAAATGCTTCGTTTAATATTTTCAAATGTTATTAATAGTTAATGATCCTTATTCCTGAACACCAGACGTGGAATCACCATTTCTGACGTAGGATGTTAAGTGAGCTGCTTGTGTTACTTTTGGGAAGGATCTCCTGAATCATTGTTTATAATGACTGTTATTTTGCTCTGCTCTTTCTTTCCAGCTTCCCTCTCTTTGCAGTGTTTCTTCTCTTTCTTCTTCTTGTGGTGAAATCCAAGCATGAATGGGAAAAGTTCATTTGTAATGTTGCCAGCCCTGTGGTGCCAAGCTGAGAAAGTTTGTGGTTATTATTTCCTCCTATGGGGACTTTGTGGATGATCATTTGAGCTTTGAGAGAAACAGTTTCTTTGGCAGACCACATGCAATCTCTGGGCAACTGAGCCCAAAACGTCCCCAAGGTAATGCTGTTAGACCAGCAGTGCCCTGGGTCAGACAGCCACTCCATCCCTGAGAGACCAGGGATTACAGCATTTATTCCAGGCTCTTTCTGTCTGCGTTTCTGATGAACTCAGAGATCTCGTGCTTTTTTGCTTCTACTTCTCTTTGCCCAAAGGGCTCGCAGGGCTCCCATACCTGACATGTCACCAAGCGACCTTGCTTGTAAGTTTGTTAAATACATGACTAGAAATTAGCTGTAGCAATATCCCCACAGGGCTCAAGCACTGAAAGGAAAAACTCATTATTCAATACCTTATTTCATGCTTTGGAAACAGAAGCAACAACCTTAGCACTTCCTCCTTTTACAGCCTCGTGGTTTCCGTCATTCTTTTCAACTCATAATGAGATTTAGTGTTGGAGAGAGATGGTTGCGCCAGAAAAAACCAAGGTGGGATGGTTTTGATCAAAAAGAAAGTACTGAAGTTTGTAGGAAAGCTCATTTTTAGTGTGGAAGAACAAAGCTAACGCCACCTTTGTGGAGGTCTTAGGCGTTGTCTCCCGACTCCTGCTACGTCAGGAATATGTTTGTGGAAAGTCTGCGAGGTCTCAGTGAGTGAACTCGCCAGAGATTTGCTTCATGCCAAAAGAAACGTCGTCCCATGGATGCTCAGTCAGCTAATGGATTAGGTCAGGCTGGAGAGGTCGGGAACACGCAGCAATTCTCTGTCCCTGCGTCACCAGGCAGGATCGCTGCTGCCAACGAGCCGACAAAGAGGAGAGGCTTCTTTCAGAGTGATCAGTATCACATCGCAAAGTGAAAAGGGGGAAAAAACCCCTCTGTGGCTGTGCACCTCCTGCAGTAGATCGAATCTGAAGGCAGGAGTGCAGTAAAAGTATGTTTTCTGCTAATGAACTGAGCAGAAGTGACAGGGAAGTCAGTGCAACACGGAACATGCATCTTACTTTTTGCCATTTTCCTGATGATCTTGGCTTACCCAGGGCGTTTTGCAGACAAGTGCAGTTATCTCTTATCCCTGGTAAGGATGCAACAGGAAATACAAACACTTGATGGGTCAGGATGCTGTAAAGCTGTAATAACTCACAGATTTTACAGCTATGCAGAACTATAAGAGTAATAAATCTATACATTTTTCATACAGCAATCTTAAAATTACCCACTTCATATTTTTATATAAAATTTTTTAACATCCAAAGGACTGAAAATGTGGATTAATTTCTCCCAGTTATGACTGAATACCACATCAGGAAGGGGCAGTGTGTGGTTTCAGGTGCAGAGATGTGCACGTACCACACCCAGTGTGCAGCATCCCACAGCCCAGGCCCTGCTCCTGCCTGTATGTGACCCAGAGTCCCAAAGGATCGGATATTCCTGCTGCTGTCCCCCCTGCAGAGATCAATACCTGATCTCTGCCACTCATTCAGCTGGACCACCCTACTTGCTACCCTCGATGGAGAGGCACCAGCCATGGGGGGGAGACCATAAATACCAGAATGGAAGAATATGGCAGCAGTAGCAGTGGCTCAATACTCTCCCTTTAATTTAACTGCTTTGGCCACTACTAAAGCGCCACAAGGGCTGAGATGGGAGCACACAAATGCCTCAGGATTGCTCATTCCATGGAGTGGTGTGTAGGCCTGGGATGGCTGCTGTCCCTCCTCCTGCCCCAGCAAGCTGAGCTTGTGGTCAGGATTCCAGAGCCCTTGGCTACCTAATTAGTCCTGGAACAAGCCCTGCTCCAGGCTGGAGCTGGCCAGGCTGTGCTGAGCACGGGCACCTTCATGTCACCCAAGGGCCATCCTCACTGGAGCCACCATCAAAGCTCAGCCATGTGCCCTATAATGATTAATTTCCATACCAACAAAGCCCTGATGAATACACTCAGGGCTCTAATCTTAATGAATTGCATAAAATGTTATGCCCTTTGGAAAGGCAAATACAACCCCAGTGCTTGTGAGCTGCTTTAGTTTCTGCCTTGACGTCCAGCTCTGCCTTTCGGGTTTGCTGTCTCCACGTGCAAATTTTGTGAGCACGCCTTTGCTTTTGGATCCCCAGGGAGCTCTGACACTGAGGTCACCCCCGTGTGTCTGGAGGTGTAGGAGCAGATGCTGGAGGTACAAAGCAGAGATGGTAATTACTCACTCATTTCCTAAAGGACCATCTGAGAGGTGGCACTGACCCAAACTCAGTGCTGCCATGAGAGTAGCCCCAAAGTGAAGAAACACTGGGGGCAGGGAATGAGCCCCCCTTCCTTTGGAGGTGTGGGTGGGCAGCAGCCTGACCAGGGCAGCTGGACCAGCCTGGGGGACCCAGGGTGTTGAGCAAAGAGCTGTGGTGGGGCCTGGCATGCAAAGGGCTGGAGCAGCTGTGGGGGCGGCCCCACTCTCCCTCTGGGGCCTCCATGGCATAGCCCAGCCTTTGAAGCTGCAATAGGCAGGGCTGATGCTGAGGAAAAGGACTGAGGATTTGGTTTGTTCTTTTTCAAAGGCTTTATTCCTCTGACAGCTGAGCTGGAGTCAAACCCAACTGTCCGCTGAATCCAGCCCTTTTATTTTTCCCTCTTTAAGTTCCGAGTTTGCACTTTACATACAGTCATGGCAGGCTTAAGCTTGACTGTCAGAATAAAAGCCTTTTCTTTTCATAAAGCTTCCTCTCCGCAGTTCAAAACACCTCCAACCCAAGTGATGTCAGCTTCAAAGGCTTCCCTGCACTGCACCCAGGGCTTCTGCCTCCTGCTGCCTATTTAGGGGTCTCTTGATGGCCTGTGGATCTGAGGGAAATCTGTGGGGCTCCAGCTGCTAAAATGAGAGCCATCAGGGTTCAGCAGAGAGTGGGGCGCGAGGGTTAGGAGCTCCCAGAGTGCTGGGAGCTGCACTGGGGACACCAAGGCGAAGGGAGCTGTCTTTCTGATGCAAGGGGATGGCTCTGTCCTGCCAGTGAGAGAGTCAAGATGGATTTGTCCTTGTGCACAGAAACCTCAAGAGCTTCTCCAGCTGATGTTGGACTAGAGGCAGAAGCATAAAGAGCCGTAGCCATTCCCAGGCCAAAGGAAAGCCACAGGTCCCAGGAGTTAATTCCTGGGTGCTGCTGGTTGAACTTGAGTTAGGATTTGTCTGTGGCAAAGTTTGCTCTTCCATCCACATTCTGGGCAGCTTTTCTGGGAGAGGAAGTTGTTTAAGATGCCGATAAAGATGATAATGCACAGAGGGATTTCTTTAAGTTCCTGATTTATTGAAACCACACACTTTCCTTTATTTTCCCCTCAGTTTGTGTTTAATATTAAGCAAGCAGGGCTATTCAGTTGGAGAAAATTACATGCATGGTTGATTATTGCTCCATTTCACCTCATTTTCAAGACAGTATCCTGTTTATGCTGTTAAGTAAAGGTAAAATCCATGTCCATAAAAACTGTACATGCTTTTTAAAAAAACCGTGTCAAATTTCTGGCCATGTCACCCCAAGCTGTAACCAGGAAGTGCAGAACAAGGAGCAAACATGGGGAAGTTTCAGCTAATAGTGTTCATTCACAGAGGAGAAGGAAACAGCAGGAAAAGGTCAGCACAGACTAACAGTTAGGTGTTTTTTTTCGATGAAAGATGCACTCCTCTCTCTTTTCTTCTAGGCAATTAGTGTAATTACAGAAACCAGCCATTTAGCAGGCTTCTAACTGAGCACTATCAGCACTGGCTATGAGAGGTAAGGCATTTGACTTTATGCCAGTCAGACACAAAGCACTTGCTGCTTAAAATGTCATCTCAGACAAGACAATGAAATGAGCTGGAACTATCCCAGCTCTGACTATTAACCTTGGCAGGACGAGGCGTGCAAGGACACCCTGATGGCAGATGTGAAGGGGATCTGAATAGGTAAAACAGAAAAGGTTTTATTGGGGGATTTAAATTCCGAAGTGATCCACTGAGAATTGATTTGTTCATGGTCTTTACTGTGTTAGGTGATGCAAAACTAAAGGATGGCTGGTTACATCACTCGCTGGAATTTAGGGTAAACTGAAGGAAATATTTCATCATCTGGAGTGTAATTGCTCTGTCTTGCTGCAGGAAGTTGAGAAACTGAGTTTAGAAAGAGCTGGATTTGGAAAGAGCTGGAGCACTACCTGCCTGTTCCGCTCTTGATGCTTCCAACAGGTCTGAGTACAGTCAGTTGTTCATGCAACCACACACGGTGGCACCTCGAGCAGATGGCTCAGTGCTTCTCAGAAAAGGGACTCCTGAACCTCCAGCACTGCAGGATAACCCTGGCTGGGCAATGACCCTCACAAGAAAGCCTATTTCTTATTTATTCATGGAGCTCCTACATGGAGTGATGAAGGGAGGAGTCACTTTAGGAAATGGTGCAGTTCCCCAGAGACCAAGTAATGGACTCAGCTTAGGCAGCCAGGTTTAACTGTTTTCTCACTGCTGCATGCTCCTGTCATGGCACTGAAGTGTATTGGGCACCGAGGAATTCCTAAATTAGATGCGTCATGATTGGAATTAATAGCAATGTAAAAGAAACTGTGCTCTGGAAAATAGGAATTCTATTCCTCTGTGAGCAGCAGCCTGTTGGTTAAACCCCCTAAGCCCATGGACCCAGCAGATTTTGCAGGAGGCTCTAGCTAAAGAACATGAGTGTTTTGGATATGTGGGATTATTTTTGTATTTTTAAGAAACAGTGGAGTACTGGGAAGGGATTTGCTATATAGTACTTTAAAATGCAGCCTTTAGAGGGAGAGACTGGAGACTCTTCCCAGGCAAAGGGCCAGTCCCTCTCCTGAGGCAAAACCCCACTTATCCTGATGATCCTATACACGTGTGAAACCTTGGTTTTCCGAGTCTAGGTGCTTGCCTTGCTTCCAGCAGGGTTTCAGCAGCTGGTATTACCCCAGCACAGGATTAAAACGGGTCTCTTCAGCTTCAGTGTATTTTCAAGGCAAGAAGAAACAATGTCATGTTCTTATTCAGCCATTCCCCACAACTGTGCTGTCCTCAGGCAAAGCTGTTTTGGTGGCACCCTGGTCACAGGAAAGAGGCAACAGGAGATATTGGCCCTGGGGAGGATGGAAAATGTCACTGCCACGTGTGCCTGAGCTGGCCATGCTGTTTTGGTGTAGTTGGTAGAATGGGAAAATGCCCTTTGGGAACCTGGGCAGCAAAAGAGGTGGTGCAGGTCCACGTCCTCAGCATGGGGACATTGGCTAATGGGGCAGGTCTGTGGTGGGGAGAGATGAGCCCACCTGGCTGTGCATGGCCCAAAACCCCCTGCCATGCCCCAAAGTCACCCAGGAACCGGAGTTAAGACAATACCAGCACCCAGTAAAGCGGTTTTGAGATGGCAGAGCTGCTGCTGGGCTGCGTGGTTGAGCATGGACAACGTGTCACATCTTTTACCTGTCACACGTTAACCACGCTCCTTTTGCTGCTTCCTTTCCTTCAGCCTTGTGCCATCCTCATCCTCCTGTGCTTCCATTCCTCCCCATCTGTGCTCTGGCAACTTCTGCCCAGACAATGAGCTGTTGGGAGGACGAGATGCATCTTCCCAGCACTGGGCTGGTGGCTGAGGCAGGCAGCCCACGCCAGCCCGCATTGCTGGGGGTTTGCTTTCGTTTGATCTTTGCCATAAAAGGAACCAATTTGAATTCCTGCAATAATTAGCTGCCCTTTGCTCTAGTGGCTGTTGAAAAGCGAGCTGGCAGAAGAACAGAGTGGGAAGTGGGAGGATGAGGTGGATAATTTGCGCTTTGTAGCAGGTCGTTTTCGGGAGATGACGCTGTAGGTCACGCTCTTCCCTCGAAAGCCAAAAGCCGGGGCTTCCCTGCTGCCTCCTGCCCTAACCTGGGGCTTGTGCACCTCTGTCACACCCAGCCAAGCCACAGTTAAAGGATTCCAGGGCTGCAGTGCCCTCACTTGCGTGTGCAGAACTCACCCTCGTGACGGCTGTTTGTCAGCTGTATCCAGCTGAAAGATAAACCCAAGGTGCTGATTTCTTCTGCTGCTGAAAACTCCACGATATTTCCTGAGAATAGCCCAAACAGATCTAAGCTCCACATTAGCACTCTATTTTCTGCATCCTGGGAAAAAAAACCCAAACCACACCACTACTAAGCCAGGGGTGGGGTTCTTTCTCTTGTCAAGCCAAAGTTCATTTTTAACGAGAGCACATGAACTTCAACACTTGCCACTTGTCACCCCAGCTCTGGTTATACCCCAGTCACAGCTGAAGGAAGTCAGGAGAATGTAATTTACTAAGTGCTTTGGGATTCTTAGAAATATAAGTCACTAGAGAGACATTACGATTTTCTAAGTTCATCCTTAAGGGAGTAGTAAGTGAAGTTTCCATGTTGGAGGTGGCTCTGGTGAGGGAAAGCATTTTGCAGCCATCCCCACAGGGTTGTTAATGCATGCTTTTTGCTAACATGCCATTTCACTGGAATTTTCACCCTTCTGAGCAATCTTGCATACAGATGAAAAGGGGAAAAAGGAACTCAGTGGCACTCCAGGCCCCGGAGGCACCTCAGATGGGCTCTGCTGGGAATACCCGCCTTCCCAGGCAGCGACAGATGAAACAGTGCAAAGTACAGGGATGAGAGGAAAAAGTCAGAAACGAGAAAAATGGGAGAGAAATTAAAATTTAAAAAATCTCATGGGGGGCCTGAAAGCCAAGGCAGCTGGGTAAGTGGGCGAGATGCTCTGTGTGAGTGTCCTCCCTGTTTCTGCCTTGGATGACCGATGTTCAGAGCATCAGGGAAGGCTGGAGAGCCGTGACGCTGCCAGTGCCACATCAGCACATCCAGTGGGACGGACAGAGATGTGATCTCTACTTCCCTCCCTGCAGATGTCACCCCACACTCTGCCACACACAAGACACTGAGCATACACCCCAAATGAACAGAACAGCTACAGCTGCCTCAGGCCTTGGGCAGACAGTGGGACAGAACAGAGGTGCAGAACAAGGGATTTTAGTGGTGATTTCTGGCAATGTGCGGAACAACTGCTTTTTTTTCTGGGCGTTGCCTCTTTGGATAATTCTTTCCAGACCTAATATGCTAATAGGGGCAGGAGCACAACCTGCCCTGTATCCTCTTGCTGGCCACCACCACATTCCAGGCAAGGGCTGGAAAAGCAAAGCAACAAAACCAAAACAGAAACTAAACTGTGTGTTAAGGAGAAAAAAAAAAAACCCTGCTCCCTGCAGGCAATCTAAGGAAGCCATGTGGCATCAGTACAGTAAATAAAAACTGAACAAGTGACCTCTTCTTGGTCCCCTTGGAGACAGTGGCAAGCCAGGGATTAGCAGCATTCACAGTGCTCCCACTGGTTTCTGTGATGAGGGCACAGAGGAGACTTGTGTGGTGCCTGGGGAGGTGGGGGAGGCAGAACTGGAAGGGACCAGAGGGACCCACGAGGGCCCAGGCAGGGAGGAAAGGTGGGATGGTTCATTTATTAAATATGAGCCTCCAAAACCTGCTTTGCTTTGGTCTCACCAGATCCCATCGAGGCATAGGATAAATTGCCTGTCTCTCCAGCTTTTTATCTGGTAGATTTCTATGGCCATGGAAGCCTTCCCACCTCCTTCCCTCATGGCCCAGTAAGTCTCATTTCAATGAAAAATGACCTCACTCTGTAGGTTCAGGTGTGCAGGGGCAGAGTGTGGCTCCACCAGAGACTCCCCTCTCCCCTGCCCACAGTTTGCAGCTCCTGACCCATTTTGGGGTGCAGGGAGAAGCTGTTTCCCACCAAAAGCAATCAGCAGGAAGAAAAAATGCTGAAAGAATGTTTCCCCAAAGTCCAGCGAACTCCTCAAACCAATTCTGTATCTTCTTGGCAGGAACTCTACATTTTTTAAAAGATGTATCTGAAAATTACAGAAAGGCAACGTGTCCCTGCCCATCACATAAATCCCCAGCTCCTGCTGAATCACTCAGAATTGTGCTGCCCTGGACTTTGCCAACACAGTCATATGTCTGCATGAAAGTCTGAATAAAATCTGTGCGCAAATCAAAGGAGTAAATTTCATGAGTGACTAGAAATTGTTAGTTTTTGTGGTATGTTTGCAGCTTTTCCTTATTCTAGCCCTGTTTCCTGAGCAGACTCGGTAATATTCCACTTCAATCCCTCTAAGCTGACGGGAGAGCGCGTCCTTCGCAATCAAAGTGATTCATGCAATTACATGAGCCAGTGCAGAGTAAGGGAGTGAGAAGCCCTAATCTAGAACATTAGCACTTATCTGTTAAATGCTCTTTTTTAACATACTGCACAACCATCATCTTGCTCCTTACATAAGGTTCTTCAGGGACTGCTGTGACAACAGCAGTGCTGGAAAGCAGCATAATGAGATACCAGGAGCACTGGGAACAGATCGCTACAACAGCAGCTCATTACAGCCACTTCTTGTCTGACCCCAGAACTAAAATCACTTGTGGATGCTTTTTTTATTGCTGAGTTCTTTGTCAATCTGTTTCCTTTGTCAATCTGTTTCATTTTTATTAGTGTATTCACTATATTTCTGTTTATACACCGATAGTTGACTTGGTCTGCAAGAATTTATAACTGAGAATAGAACAGTGGGGCTATTCCCAGGGGATAACAATATTCCTGAAATCATGGCAGAAACTTTATAAAGTTTTTTGATCTATTGGAAAGAGCTTGGATATGAGCTACCAGAACCATTTGGTGACAAAAATGTTGCTGTATAGTGAAACAGATAGTGTGGAATTTGTTCCCAGTTTATTACACATGGAAGGTGAAAATTCCTGATATTAGAGGGCTTAATATCATGTGCTGGTCCAGATCAGAGAAATTCAAACAGGAAAGGAGGTTTCAAGAGTTGGAGTAGTTTGCTGAGGGAAGTTGTCTTCATTGCTGTATGTCAGTGCTTGGTATCTCTTGAGGTAGGTGCTAGTTTAAAACACAACTTATCTCTATATTTAGGATTCACTAATGAAATTTATGGCTTGATTTGGTAGGAATTCGGACACCTATGCCTCTTCTAATCCCAAAATCAGCATTTGTGATTAGACTTTTTAGAAATGAGTTTATTTGACGTCAGAAGAGGCCAGGCATGAGCATGAGGTGCGTGGATGCTGCTGCTCTCCTCACCTGCATCCCATCCCGGGGCAGAAACGTGCTGACCTCTCAGCCAATGCTACAAGTTCCTGCAAGCAGCAGCCCCATGGACGTCTCCAAAGGCAATTCCACGTGTGAGAATTGTGTCTCACAGCCTGAATTGCCTCTCATTTTCTCCACAGCATGCAAACTGCTGTCTGTGTGATCCAGCATCACACTGGGGGTGCCCAGACTTGCTCACACCTCGGATCCCAGCTGGCTTTTACAGTCTCAGTCAGAGCTGCAGGTATGAAGCCTCCATTTCTCTGCCAGACTGCTGCTGGTAACTTGAGAAGGCACTGGCCAACTCCAGCCACATCAGAGAGAGAGGCAGGAAACTTAGGAGTCATTTACAAAAATATTTGCAACTCAAAAAAAAAAAAGGTGTTTGAGTAAATGCTGGGGACCCAAATGAATGTCAGCAGAAATGGTCTATTCTGCCTTGTCTACAGTCCTCAAGAGAGAGGACAAATGACTGAGAAGAGTTTTGGACTGTTTGCCTGTCAGCCTCCACTGAACATTAATTATTGACCTAAAGCAGAAATGTTGGATGAAATAAGGACTACATCCCAACTCAGGGTACAGCTTAGAAATTTATTCTTGAGTGACTTGTGTGTTCAGGTTATTTCAGGCACTACAGGCAACTGATCTGAGGTCTTTCATACCCTGGGTGGACTTCACACCTAGACTATACATTTATATATCTCTGATATAAATAAATACATTCTTGCTCCACGAGAGTCAGCAAATTTTCAGTATTTTGCTCAATCAAGACCATTTTTGGATATACAGCATGAAAGATTAAACGAATTAGATACTGTCATTATTAGGAGAGTTTTTAGGGCAAAAAGATAATTCTCCTGTCTCGCATTACATGCTTTTTCTCATTTCTTTTATGAGAAAATTATCTTTTTAGATAGTTGATGTATTCACATTCTTAGTCTTCAAAATTCTGCAAACTCTGTAGTGCATTATCACTTGAATAGGCCAAATAATTCTTTGAATGCCTACTCATACATAGCTTTCAGTAAAATTGAGGCTTTGAGATGAACCAGAGAGACCCACCAAGTGCACTGAAAGCTGAAAACAGGTATTTCACTCCAGGTTCTGAAAGCAACTCAGGACTTTTGTATGATCATTCTCACACTGTGTCAAATCTAAAGTACTGCGATTAATTCAGAGTGATGTTTCCTAACCCTGATATTGGAATGTTTATGGTGGAAGGTGTTTAGTGGATTTGTGAAGTGGGACAATTGGGGTTCCCACTTGGGAAGAAGCTGAACCCTTCCCAAGCACAGCCAAAGCTGGAGCTCCACTGAAGCCTTGCCCACGGGTGCTGCACTGGATCCTCCATGTGCTCCCACATGGAAGGAAAAAAGCTCTTCTGGGGTAGATTCCTTTACACCAGGGTGGTATCAGTGGTGTCAGTGGACAAGTATTTACATGGAGGATTAGGGACAGTATCTGTGTTAATTGTGATAAAGAAAGAGAGGCTGGAGAGCTGTTTGTGCCCTGTGCTGTCCCCAGGTGCCCTACAAGGTGCTCCTGGTTTTGTACCAGCAAAGACTGAAAGGATACAGAGAGAAATATAACATGTTTCAGAACGCATTTGTTCAGTAAAAACCCAGCTGTGCAAAAAACCTTTTAAATGCAGAAGAGTAATATGAGGCTACCCTTCGAAGTGGAGCAAAGAAATAAAAAAATTTCAGAAACTCTGGTGCATTCATGAGATGAGCACTGTGAAGATTTACATTTAAGACACGTTGTGGATTTTTACTGCTTTTGCAGTAAAACAATTGTAATGGCACTAAAATTCAGAAAGTCATCTCCTCAACTTTCACCTTTTCTTTAAGAACAGGAATGATTTAGTTGGAATTAATTAATATTTCATTACAATTTTGTAATCATCTAAAGGCCATATAGATGTGCAAGGTCTCTTCTGATAGCAAACCAGTTTTAGCACAAGCTGGTAGTAAGAATACTGATATTAGGGTGGTTTCTAGTAAGTCTATAGCATCCCCATTGTAATGTATAATGCTGCCCTTCCAGGCTCAGGACTGATAACCTTTCATAAATTATACTTTTTATGTCAAACAGCTTTTACAAGAAATGACTGAGTCTACATAAACCTGCACAAAATTCTTCCCTTCCCCCTTATTATTTCTCCTCAATTCAGCAGTGTTTTTACAGAATCAGGAGGTTTAGAGCTGAAAGTGATTATACGTTTTTGAAAGTTCTGGGCACCTGGAGATTGTGAAAATAATCATTCCTGGCTTATATTCATTTTTAGTTTCTGGGATACAAATAGAATTTAAAACAAGCTAATCCCTTCACCTGGTTTAAACTGCCAATGCTTCAGGCAGCAACATGAGTTTACATCAGCTACGGATACATCCCAGTTATTTTTAATCCTTTCACGTCAAAATTGGCTTATCCCAATTTGCTTTTAAAGCATCCTTGGAGTAAGGCTCTATTTACCCAGCCCATATTTGTCTTCAGTGCACTTGTACAAAACAACCATAAGCACCCAAAAAGGCCACGTTTGTAATGAAAACACCTCCAGACAGACTGATCCCCCCGAGGGGAGGCCAGCAAGGAATTGATTTGACAGTTCCTGACCGGGACTGAACCGAGCGGGAGCGCACGAGACACTCGGTGTGTTCCGGCTCCCCTTCAGCTGTGCTTGCCTCAGCCAAGGAGTGAGACTGTCTGAGGGCTCAGGGAAATGTGAGCTCCGCAAAGGCTCTGCAAAGGCTCGGCCTTCCTGGTTGGAACAAAAATATAAGTTGAAAAATCTGGGGTAAAAAGGACCTACGTGTGAGCACGGGACACGCTGGAGGAGGGGAGAAGCAAAGGGCCCAGAGAGATGGAAGTGGAAACACAGAGGCAGAAAAAGGGACAAAAAGGGAGTTAGGATGGAGAAGAAAGGAAAAAAGAAGTGTAAAGAGCTGGAAAAGTAAGGAAAATAGAGAAGAAAAACAGTGAGAGAAGAAGAGAAGGAAACACTGCGTGTGTTTTAGTGATGTCCTCCTTCCCCGGGGGACAGAGGTGCCTGAATTAGAGGTTAGACCTTGGTTTGTGCTGAATTTCAGTGGTGTGCATGTGGAAACAGGAGCTCACTGAGCCCATGAGACCATGGCCTGGCATTGGTGCTGGAAGGAGCCAGTGAGGCACTGCCTCTGGAATGGGGCTCCCTGCTCCCAGTGCTCCTTCTTCTCCCTGTCTTCCCACGGATCTTTGGTGGGAGCCAGCCCTGCTGAAGGAGAGAGCTGTTTTCCTCTTGTGCCTGCAGTGAGAGGAGGAAAACTGCAGGAACAGGAGTTCAGAGGGGTACTGGGCTTCTAGCAGGAACTGGGATTGTTCCAGTTCTTACTGGGGTAATGGGGTACATTTGATGCTGCTCTGCCCCTGACAAGGCGAGGCACAGCCTGCATGTCCCCCCACGGCTCTGCCCACAGCTCTGCCAGGTGTCAGCAGGGGCTGGCCTGGGGGCTGCAGGTGGTTTCTGTTCACAGAGGGAGCAGGAGCAACACTGGGTCTGGGTCTGCTGCTGGCCAGGGAGCAGAGGAGACATGGGCACTGGTCCGTGCTGGCTCCAGTGGCTGTGGGCCACCACTCCCCCACTGTGCGATGTGCTCTGAGCCACTGTGGAATCCCCCCATCCTGCTGCAGGCTCTCCTCAGGACCTGCTGTGTCCTGCCCCCGACCTGCTGCATGGTGTCCCCAACATGTTTCACCCCTAGCCTGCTGTTGGATGGCTCCCTGCTTCCTGACCTGCTGTGGGATGTTCCCCCCACCATCCCTGCTATGAGATGTCCCCAAGCCAGCCCTGGGATGCTCCCCCAGATCTGCTGTGGGCTGTCCCCAGCGTGCTGTGCTGTGGGATGTTTGGCCTGTTGCTGGATTCCTCCCTGCTCCCTGATCTGCTGTGGGATGTCCACAGCCAGCCTTGGGATGAACCCCTAGCCCTGCTGTGGGATGTCCACTCCAGACCTGCTGTGGGACATCCTCATACCTGCTACAGGGTGCACCCCAGCCAGCCCAGGGAGGACCCCACCACACCTGCTGCGGGACATCCTTCAGCCCCACTGCGGGATGTTCCCCCCAGTCCCTGGGATGCTCCTCCGGAACTGCTGTGGGATGTCACCCTCTAAGCCCAGGCCCCCCAGCCCTGACGCGGGATGTCCCCAGCACGCTGCGGGACGTTCCCTCAGCCATCTCCGGGCCGTCCCCATCCCTGCTCGCGGCCCCCCCGCCCCTTTTCCCGCAGCCGCGCACCTGGGCGCGGTGTGTGCGCGCGGCGCCCGCGGCCGCGGCGCTGCCGGGCGGGGGTGACTGACTCACCCCGGCTTTATAA
>WEKY01049427.1:1424446-1444581 GCA_013390045.1 Picathartes gymnocephalus
CGCCGCCGGCGCTGCCGCTGCTGCTGGCGCTGCTGGCGCTGCTGCTGGCCGCGGGGCACGGCGCCGTCATCACCGGGGTGAGCGCCGCCGCTCGGCACCGACGGCACCGACGGGACCCGGCACCGGCACCGGGAGGGGCTGCGGGGGCGGGAGTCGGGGTTTGTCGGCGGGGAGCGACAGCGGGGTAAGGGGTGCCGGGAGAGAGGGGAGGGAGCGCTCTGCCGTGCGGGATGCCCGGGGCTGCTCTCTCTGGGTGAGCACCGGGGTCTGCCCGCAGTCAGCGATGCCAGGACGGAGCGGTCTCGAGGGCGCTGACGGATGGCCGAAGCTGCGATAAGTGATAACGAGGACGTGGGAGGGAAAGCTGTGCCAGGTGATGAGAGGTGGCAGGGCTTGAGGAGCCGTCCGGGATAAGTGGTACCGGACGTGGCATCTCCCCAGGGGTGAGGGGTGCCCGGAGCTGCGGGTCGATCTGGATTAAGCGGTCTCCGAGCCCGGGGGGTCTCTCTGCGCTGAGCGATGCCAGGATGTGTCAGTCTCTGCGGTGGGCAATGCCAGGACTTGTGGGTCTCCGAGGTGAGGGGATGCCACAGTGCGGGGTCTGTTCCTTTGGGGTGAGGGAGGTCTGGACTCGGGGGTGTTGTCTCCAGGCTGGTCCGGGAGCGTGCAGAGGTTGCTGCTGCTTTTCCAGGGCTGGAGCTGTCTCCCATCTCCCCCCATGCAGCCCCAGCTGTCCCCAAACCTGCTCTGAGAGGGTCTGGCTCAGGGCACTGCCGTGCGCACTGTGCACCCCAAGTTCCTGCAGCCCCTCCGTGTACAGGGCAGATTTTCACTCCTCAGAAAATGCTGTTTTCCTCTTTTTTTTTCTTTGTCTATGACTGTGCTGCTTTTTCCCCTCAGTAGCCACCCCTTGCAAACAAATCTCTGTTGTTATTGTTTTTAGGCTCAAGATTTACTCTGGTTGTGAAAATACTTTTTTTCCTAAAGATGTTATTTAACCCAAAGCATTGCATCACTTTTAAGCAAAATGATTATTTAAGTGTTTGCTTTGGATTAATAACTCAGTACTTGCATTCCTTTGAGAGCTTACATGTCTTTTGTAACCATCAGAAGTTGCACTCACAGCAGCAGATTTCTCCGTGGCTGTCCAGGCTCCCTCTCTGGACCCCTAAAGTCCATGAAACAGCTCATGGGCATTTCTCTGGCAGTCAGATCAGTTCCCAGGACTGATTATTTTTTTTTAGAGCAGAGAATGTGAAGGAATTTTTTAATATTTGAGGATTTCAAGTTTCGTTTAAGTAGAAACATCCCCAGCAACGGAGGATTAGTTTATCTGTTATTAGAGTTGTAGCTATACCTTTAAAGCACAATTCATCCATTAAATAAAGGAATTGTGAGGTACTGAATAATAGATCAAGAACAAGGCAGATTCAAAAAGTAAAAATAGATTAGAACTAGAAAATGTTACTTTATTCACTATTGCAGAGCATTTCTGCTTAAACCACTTAGATGCATTTTTGTCTTTTGATGAACAGGCAAATCTCAGATGAAAGCTGATGTAGGTGTTCCCCAGCCTCTGAGCCTTCAAGGTGTTTTTCCTTTGCAATTTAAGGACTTTTTTCAAACTTTCCTCACTTCATTTGTGGTGACACCTGTTGCCTTTGCAACTGGCATTTCACCTGGGACATATTCTTGGGCTGATTTTCCAGAAAATTGTGTTTAAATGAGGTGCTCATATGGCATTTGGGGAAGATTAGGAGTAGCAGCAGGAATTGCACGTTGCAGATAAGGTGTGGGCAGGAGCGCTTGGGTTGAATATTTTCAGAACTTGTCATGCATTTTTGGAAAGGAAGCCTTAAAAGTTCTGCCAGATGTAAATACGTGCGCGTGAGTTTTAGAAATAAATTGTTCAGCTCGAATATTCAAGACCCTTGCTTGGTAGAACATACTCAGGTGGGTTTTTCAACTGAGTAGTATTTCACCCCAGGACCAGTCCCACAGAGATGAATGGAGTTTGAGATATATAACTGAGAAAAAAAAGGGAGTCAGGAGCTGACAGGTGAGAAATAGCAGAGCCTGTGACTCCAGCTAAGCAGTGGACACTGGTGTGCTGAGGACAGCCAAAATCACTGGACGTGCATCTTTATTTGTGACTAGGGCAAAATAAGATCATTAGAGTGCCTTTTTTTTTTTTTTTTTTTTTTTAAGAGAGAAGTCAGAAAGTGAACATTATCTACCTGGCAGGCTGGAGTTGTAGTTTTATGGCCATATTAGTCTTACAAGTAAATGCTCTGTGTTTGGGTGTACCTGCAGCACAGAACTCTGTGTTTAGGAGCTGTTTGGGTCACACACACTATTTAATAGTGATCCTAATGCAACAACTTCTTCCTAAACTACTGACTGATCTTTCAACACGTATTTTGATCTGGCTTCTGCTGGTCAGTGCAATACTTACCCAGTGAGTACAGTCTAAAGTCATTTATCATGTAAATCCCAAGGTAAGATCAGTGAGTTTTTCCCTCAAGAGAATGTTTACTCTGATATGCGTCTTCCCCAGAGTTGTTATCACCATTTACGTACATTTTTACGAGTTTCCCATTTACGTAGTGCTGACCTGTGCCTTCAGTCTCCCACTGCTGCTGTCAGACACCAAGAACAGTGAGTTAATCAAGCTTACGTTCGAGGTATAATCAGAACCCTTAACTGATGGCACTTCTCACTGGAGAAAGGAGACTGGTTTCTGTATTAAATCCATATAAGCTTTTGATTAAAAAGTAACTGAAAGATGTACAGTAACTTGTTTTCCAACCCTAATGTGTCAATTGCTCTTCATGGTTTGTGGGTTTTAAAACATACCCACTAGTTTGCATTTTGGTTTTTGCTTATCTAAGCTGTATTGGGTAAGTGGCTAAAATATTTTTTGCCTCCCGTGAAGGGGAATGCTACCACAGCAGCACTTTTTTTGGATGTGGGCACTTACGCAAAGCTTTTCTTAAGACCTCTTTTAGCTACATGTAACTCTAGAGAACAACCACAGAATCCGTATTTAAACTTCTGTTTTAGCTACTTCCACTTGGACTTCTCTAACAAAACTATCATGCAGTCTCGCAAAGGCACTCACAACCAAGATATTGTCATATGAAGATAGAAGGAATAGTTACTTAAAAGTCATTAAATTAATGGATGATTTCCTATCTTAGCTTCTCCGTAAGACTGGTTTGGTGACTCTTTTGGTGACCAGTTTATTGTGGTTGGTGCTTGCTCCTGCCTGAGCTCACTCAGGCACCCATCTGGGAGCTGGGAAAGTGAGTGGCACATGCCATGGTCTATCAGTGCTCAGAAGCTGAGACTGTAAATCACTGAGGGTCCTGGGTTTGGCCCCGAGCAGCTCCATGTGTGGTCCTGGCTTTAAACAATCTGGTCTCAACTCCAGAATGTGCCAGGAGCCTGCACGTTCCAATCCATGGGAGACACAATTATTGCAAATCAGCCTTAAACCTTATTATTCAGCCTTAATGAGCCATGATAACTTAGGGGTGCCAGAGGCAGCTCCTGAGCACCTGATCTGTCCTATTTCTGGACTACGTTTATTATTCATTTAATTTGCTGAATGCTGTGTTGAACTGCAGGCCTGTGACCGAGACCAGCAGTGCGGAGGAGGGATGTGCTGTGCCGTCAGCCTCTGGATCCGCAGCCTCAGGATGTGCACCCCCATGGGCAACCTGGGAGACGACTGCCATCCCTTGAGTCACAGAGTGAGTAGGTCACCAGGGGGGCTCTGGGGCTGCAGGAATGTCCTGAGCCGGGTGTCACACCGTACAAAGCCTGTATGTGCTGGAAAGGCAGGGGAGCTTCCCATTCCTTACAAAATCCAGCTTTTTGCATCTGTATGGGAACAGCAATGAAGGCACCCACGTGAGGAAGTGCATTACTGTCAGAATTATGCTGAAGAGAATCAGAGGATGAAAGCACTACACGCTTCCCAGATTGTTTTCTTATTAGTTTGTTGCTGCTGCTTTGTTTTGTTACGTGATCCAAAACAGCTTTAGCAGCTCCCAAGCCCAGCCCTGCCAATCCCTGCCTGGGTGAGCAGGAACACAGCAAGTGCCACCGACCCCAGTGGCAGTGGACAAGATCCTGTCATGAGCATAACAATGTGTGCATTGACACCTGTGCATTGAGAAGGTGTTGACACACAAAAAGTCCCCACCAGCTCTCTTTGTTTCTATTCTACCTATTAATTTCAAATATATATCCATATATACATACACACACACCCACCTACATAACATCAGTTTCATATTAGTACATTTTTAGGTGTTACCCAGTATTATTAATAGGTGGTAGCCAGTATTATTAATACAATGATTTTACAAATGCATTTATTTCAGGCAATTTAATTATGTATTTTATATGCAGTATGAAAAAAGCTGCTTATTTAAAATACGAAAGATTAAACGGGATGTTACCAGGGAGCTCAAGGACCTGGTGGTCTTCAGAGCCAACCTCAGGGAAGAGCACAGCCCAAGAGTCATCACAAGTGAAAGATATAAGGCAATAAATTCAGATCATAAAAGCACAGCTAGTTAGCTGCCTCTCTCACTGGTGTTTCATCCAAGGCCTGGCTTCTCAGCTCAGTATCTACAGTTTATTTTCTCACTTTTAGGAAGTTTAAGGCTGTATTTTATTGCAGTTAATTTTTAAAAATTTCTGCAGTGATATTGGGGACCAAATTGTCATTTTTACTATGTAATGTAGCAGGTTTTTCTTGGAAGACCTCTTTGCATTACCAGGAATTAGGATAAGAGAAATTGTCTTCTAGAGGGTTTTATGAGCTTATTGTTATTGGGCAATAATTTTAACTGTCTGATATATTTCAAGCTGCTTGCCTGCATAATTACAATCAGAGAAGATGCCTGTCCACCCCAGACTTAGTCACTGATGTTTATAAGCTTTATGAGGTTAATTTTAGATTTTTGATTCCTCACCCCACTGCTCTTCCTGAGAAACACAAAGCAAATTGATTTACTGTAGAACGTGAAATGAGGTTATTTTAAGGATGGAGGGTTTGCTCAATGGTTCCTCTCCTGTAAATACTTGTGTAGGGAGCAGCTGGGTGCCTTGATCAACAAAAACTTTCATTTACCTGCAGGATAGTTCAAAAGCAGGTACCACCATGGCCATGGCACCTCAGGGACATCCAGAGGAGCCAGGAGATACTTGGAGGAGATGGCTGGCACAAAAATCTTGGAATATTAAAATTTTAGGCTCCAACCACACAGAAGTCTGGAAGTGAGGGAATTAGGGCTCAGTAGAAGTGGCTTTGTACCTCTGTGCCTCCTTTGCTGCATCCAGGGAATGCTCAGTCTGCGCTGCCAGCTGGCAGCACCACAGCTCCCAGACATTTCCCACTGGGCTCTCCTGCTTGGCTCCTGTAAGAGACAGAGCTTGTGACCAAGTTGTTGAGGAGTGTCAGTGCGTGTGCAAGTCATGGCACAATTAAATTTGTCTAATGTGCTCCATATGTGCTCCCTGCAGCACAGTGTGGCTGGAGGAGGGTGGGATGAAATGAGAAACCTCTGCCTTGTGGTGAAATGGATCCTGCTCAAAGGGAGGTCAGGCAAGGTGACCTCCAGAGGTCCCTTCCAGCCTGACTGCCACAGGATCCCAAGGCTCCCAGGTCCCGCTCTGTGCCATGTGACAAGGCAGGATTCGGGGCACGCAGAAAGCCCTGCACAGTGGCACCACAGAACGTGATGTTAAAGGCCAGTGCAGTTTCACAACAAACTCCTTTATGAAACGGGACTAAATGGAGAACATGTGTCACGGATGGAGATTTACACAGCAGCACCACTGCTAACATCCTGCTCTTAACCGTGGCTGGCCCAGGGTGTACCACGGGGCTGCCTTTGCCATCTGCTCTGTGCTGCAGCTCCTGGGGTCTCTGGCTATGGGGGGATGGAATTGGGCAGCATTCTCCTTATCCCCACTATTCCTCCCATTTCATCCCCACAGCCACCCGTGCCGTGGCTCTCCCTGTCACTGAGGTTCTTGCTTTGTCCCCAGGTCCCCTTCTCCGGGAGGAGGATGCACCACACCTGCCCGTGCCTCCCGGGCCTGGCCTGCCTAAGGACTCCTCACAGCAAGTTCAGATGTTTACCAGACTTCAGAAAAGAAGATGTGTTTTTTTAGCAGGAAGTGTTCTGCGCTAGGAAGAGCCGCTCGGTATTTTCGTTCTCTCGTGATTGTGACGTAAAAAGGGCGCTTGCCAGGGGAAACCCTTTGCCACACTTTCCTGCCTCACCAACATCAGCTGGAGATGAGACACTGCTGTGGTGGCCAAAGTTTTCTGGAGGGACTCGCAGTGGAGGATGCTTTCATTTTGGGGTAGCCAAACAACATCTGCTAGAGCAAAACCCTTTCTGAGGGTAGGGGCTTGACCATTCCTGAATCATTTTGTGGGCTTCGTGGTTCCAGTTTCACCCCAGAATGAAAAAATCCAAGTTTATTGCCAGTTTTGGAAAAATTTGGCCACATCTTTACACTTTGGAATACCTGAACTGAGACTTGGATAACTGCATAGTGTGAAGCACATGACAATTGCCAAAAGAACTGTATTTACATTGCATTTCATATCTTTATTAATATAATTTTATTTGTAAGTTAGGCGCACTTCTAGCGTAAAGGTTTAACCAATAGATGTAGTTTTTACACTTAAAAAGTGGCAGGTGGAACCAAAGTATTTCAACATTCAGAGCATTAAAAGATTTTATTTTAGTATTCTAAGATGAGAAGTTGTTGTTATTTGAATTGGTGTAAAACTACCTGATCATTTCAAGCTATGTATTAAGATGTAGTTTATATTAAAAGGAAAAAGGAACCCTGAAGTTTATTGTAATGGGCTGCCTGACTTCTTGTATATGTATCAAATTTGCTGTGCAAAAATTCTGTATCAGAATAATGGCAGTGTATGATTTGATTTATTTTAATATTATAACATTATTTTGTCACTGTGGTTTTTCATTTTTATTTAGTGTAATCTGTTATCCCACACTTGATTCACCCAAGCTAGCAGAGCTCCTTATGGATAGCTTAGCAAAAGATTATGTGCCTCGGGCTGCTTCTTGGGAAACTTGGAGTTTACAAGGCATAAACTCCTCAATCAATCTGCAGTCTCAGAATTTGGAGGAATCTTGGTGTAAATAATATGAGAGGTTTTTCTTGGCTCGTGCCTCAAAGGATCAACTTTAGCCCAGCAAACATAAGATTTGTGGGTTTTCTATGAAATACTGTGTGACTTCATGTTTACTTGTCAGTCCCCAGAGCTGGAATTCCAATAGTTTGTGTGAGATTCACACGTTTCTTGCTCTCAGACATGCAAACATATGCTGGAACTGGAAAAGTGAAGTCATTCATCTTTCAACAATCAGTGCTTTGCTACTGGTGGAGATGGCGGGGTTGGAGAAGGGAGCACACTGTATCAAGGCCAGACCTGTATTACTCAGAGGAGAAACATCTCTGTGAGGTACCAGGTACATTCTACAGGGCTCCACAGCCTTCCTCAGGAGACAGAAAAGAATAACTGGATTAGTTATTGCCAGACCCTCATGGATCCTGCACATGTTAGGAAAATAGAAGCCTTGAGAGAGATTTGCATCCTCCTGGCTCGAGGCAGCCCAGCCCCAGGGTACCCACTCCAGTTCCCCTGTATTTTGTCTCCCCCTTTGCAGTGGTGATGCTGCAGCTGTGCAAGTGGTGACAGAAAGAAAAAAAAAGGACTGAGGTGCCACTAAAAGGTAATATTACATCTGGTTGGCATTAAGGTGATCAGGTACCAAGTGCCTATATTAGATCTGAAGTCTCAGAGGGGCCCAATGCTATCCCAAGGGGCTGGTGAAAGGCCAAGTCATTCCTCTGTCACTGCAGTGACCTGCCAGCGCTGCAGAAATTCCCATAACCTGGGTTTAATACCAAACCCCAAGCCTGATCCTACCACTGTCACTAAACAGGGGGTCTCCCCAAACACCCTGTGCACCCACAGAGTCTGGGTTTGCAGAGGAGGAACACACTGGAAATGTGGGGGCTGCTTCTCTGTCCACATCTGTCCCTCTAAAATAAGCTCAATACAATGGACTTCAATTTACACAAAATCAAGCAGAAAAGTAAGAGCAGTCCAAATGTGCATGTGTCCCAACTCTTGCTCTATTTTTTTTTTTTAATCAGAGCACAAAAAATGAACCATAGCAGGAAACAGTAGCCCTGCTCCTCATCTCCTGCTGGCATAATTCACCAGTGACTCCACTGAAGGCAGAAACCCTGGTTTATATCATTGTAAATGAGTGGACAGTTATACCTAAGGACTGCCTCAGACCTGCCAAACTGAAATCCTAGGAGAGTTTATCAGACAACACCAGAGCAACTTTGCAGTTTTAATTTGTGCCAATTAACTTGTGGGATTAAGCATTTTTCGAGGTAATGAGAACAGCCCCAATTACACGAGTTCAAAGTTCACACCATCCAGAGAAGGTGGAAGTTCCTGTGTCCTGCAGACACTCCTGAACAGGGTATTTGGATGGTGCAGCTTTGAGAGATGCATTACCCCATACTTGTCCTTGAGGGGCCTCTCCACACCTTCCCTGCTGATGTAGGAGGGATAAAGGCAAAACCTTAATGTCCTACATCCCGACTATATTCATTTTGCAATAATTATTACAATTCCCCTTTTAGTAATTTAATTTCCATTAATTGACACTCACAATGGAGGTTAGTTGATTTGAGAGAATCATTCTGGAAGGAAGATTAAGCCTTTGCATCCCCATTATTTCCTAAACCCTGCCCTAATCAATTATCTTTTCTTCCATCCTAGGGGAGATTTCCTTTCCCAAGCACACCTGCAAAGTCCCTTTAATTTCTTTCTGCAGTGGAAGGGGCTGGGAGGGCACCCTTTACCTTTGCTTTACACTGATAATAGGCAAACCAGTGACCACAAATATTTCCAAATGTGAATGGCCATACAGTCCCCTCTGCTTTTCCCTGGAGCCAGTTTTGTCTTGAGGAGCACAGCAAATGACTCAAGATGATCCAGAAAACGTGGCCAGCCTCAAGCCAACCCTGCCACAAAAAGTTTTCTGCAGTACCCTGTGCTGCTCAGTCTGCCCCAAAATCACCCTGGAAATTATCTCAGGCCTGGGACAGCTTCCTCAGCTGCAATGGAGGAAGGACAGGGGACAGGCTCTTGCAGGAGAAATCAGATGAGAAAATAGAACAGAACTTGTGCAGCCCTGGAACCTCCTTTGTGCAGGGGAAAAGCCTCATTCCCCACACACACAGCTTGTGAGGAGAGAGGCTGGTTTAAACACTTCCCTTTATTCACTCCACTTAGATCTGTGCCAACGTGTGTTTTAACTTTATTAATATTGCAGTAATTTCATTAATTATTAATGGAAACGTGTGCATTAATTTTTAATATTATATGAATATTGATATTACAGATAAGCCACAGAATAATGTTGATATCCCACCACACTGGAGGAGTTTCTATGTTTATTGCCAGATTTGGGGTTAGCAGGGAGCCCTTGCATGAAAGAGCACCTCCCCATGTAATGAGTTGCTGCCTTAATTTGATTACATGCTGATTAGGGAAGGGGAAGAAATGTGTTTGGGGTTTGTGGGTGCCCAGCTGGCTGAGCCAGCACACACCTGTGAGCCTGGGGGACTGTAGGGAAGGCTCTGCTGCAGAGCACCACAAAGTCCAGCTGAAACTCAGCTTCATCTGCATCCTCCTGCCCACAATTCACTCCTGGGAAATTCTGCCACTTAAAAAAAGAAATAACGTTAAAGTCTTTGAAGGAGGAGGTGACAAAAAAGTAAATTATTCTGGTTGTGTGGCAAGGGGGGACCCAAATCTGAATGGGTCAATACAGAAGAGACAGATCACCCTAACCACATCTTGGTTTTACAGAACTAGTAACTGAAAGGAAATTAATTGGCTGAAGGTTATCGTGGTGTTTGACAGGATAAAAAGGAATAATGCATACTTCCATGGAGAATGTTTTAAGGTAAGAAAAGTGATTATTCTTGATATTGTTAGGTTGTAGTGGTGTGGGAAACATTAGTCTTGTCGTGACCCCAAAGCTCTGGTGTGTTTGAACATCATACAACATTCCTTGTTGAGAAACACTTTGCTAATTTTCCTCATCAGCAAAATCAACCAACACAAAGGATAACACCAGCAAGTGCAACCCCAGACTGAGGTCCTTGCCAGTGCCTCCCCCTGCCCCAGTAGCTCTGGAATTTGTTGCTTCAGCACACAAGGATATTCAAAAGAAACAGAAGGTGCTAAGAATCCCTTGATTTAAACAAGATGTCTCAGGAATCTGATCTTGACAATGTGTAACGTGTTTTCCAGAAGGAATTAGAAAATTGCAGGAAGAGAATAGACTTTGCAAATACAAGAGGATTTTGATAACAGCAAAATCAATGTGCCTTTCTCTGTTACATAGATATGAAATGGCAAACCAGCAGGGGCACAGTCGTTAGACTGATCAATAATTCTGAGCACAGGAATGGAGATGAGTTTAATGCAGATCAGCAAATCACCTGTGGTTTCTCAAGGAGAGTCCTGAGTGCAGGCAGACCCAGCCCAGTGAAGTAGGACACATTCCAATGATTTGGCAGGGCAGAGTCCCCCATGTGACACCTCTGCCTGGGAGGATGGTGGCAGCCTTTGGGTCACTCTGCCTGGTCATCAGGGCTGGGAAAGGCTGCAGCTGAGTAATCCTGGTGCACTGAAGGGAGGAGGGTGGATGGCAGCTTGTTTTGTCACAAGGAGTACAATGCAGGGTGACAGCAAAGTGCGCAGGAGAGGAGGAAAGAGCAATATAACCATAGAGCACAGGTGTAAACACCCCTGTGGCAGGGGTTTCCCAAAAATCTGAGTGTGAGCAGCTTAGTGGGGCAGAAAATTAAGGCAAGCACAATGTCAAAAGGACAGAAAGTCTCTTGTGTAAAACCTTAAAAACTCTGTGCATGTTAATTGTGTGCCAGGAGCGCCCAGAGCACCCCAGACTGATGCTCCATTGTGCTCTGGCACCAGATATCAGCATGTTACAGGCATAGCCCTATCCCCAGAAGTTTCCAAATCTCACAGAGCATATAAAGCAAGTGTCTGTGCTGTACTCAGTGTGCACCTGCACCACTGCAGCCTGAGCTAGCCTGGGATGCAATGCTGTCCTTGCACTGCATCCCAGCACGTGGTACAGGAAGGGTGGGCAGTTTGGTCAGCATATCTCTTCCCAGGCTGGGAATTCCACCAGGCCTCCCAAACTCTGGTGCCGTGCCTCTGCCACAGCATCGTAACACACAGAAAGGATTAAATCTGCTTTTAAGTGTAATGTGGCTTTGTAAATCCCAAGGCAGTAACGCAGTGCAGAAGCAGACTGAAAATATGGCCTGGTTCCAGCCCAGCAAGCAGGGCTGGCTCTTCTTTATTTACTTTTTCTCTTGCACATGTGAGTGCACTCATGTCCTTTCACACAGAGATTTGTGGGCTCTTTCACCGCAAACAGGCAGATGTGGCTCTTGCTGCAAGGAGCCTGCAAACCAGCAAAGCTAATATTAATTCCAGGATTCACTCCTTATTTTCTCCTCCAGGCTACATGGGAGCCCAGGCAGCAGAGCACTCCTCTGACCTCTTTCGTGGGACCAGAAGGGTCAGCTCAGGGAAAGGCGCAGGTGAGGCAGTTGCCAATGTTCTCACTCTTTCCGAAAATTTCACCACATCCTGTAAAATGAATAAGTTTTTAATTTTTTCCTCCCCAATTTCTTTTCTCACATGGTTGAAACCTTGACAGAAAGGTCCCCCGCTCCTTCAAATCCAACAGCAAAATTTCCAACTGTGGTGGTACCATAATTCCAACTCCCTCCCCACCCTTTCATTGAACTCCCCAAAGTTGCTAACAAACCTTTCACACATTGCAACAGAGCCTTCAACTATTTGGATTTGGTTTACATCAGCACTTAGGCTCAGATAGATATTGCACAAAAAATAAGTCTGTCTTGCTGAGTGTTTAGGATCTGTTGGGGAGGAAAATCATTGCCGAGCCCTCTGTCCCCAGTGGCAGCTCTGTGGCAGGCCCTGCAGAGCTCGGGTTCTGCAGCCTCCCTCATCGCCCTGCTGGGGCACACTTTGGTGATGCTCAGCCCAAACGTGTCCCTCCTTGCTTCCACACCGCAGCTCAGCTTTACCTGTGCCTGTGACACTGCTGGCTCCCTGGCTCGGGTGCCCATGTTCTCCCCCTGCAGCTTGGCTGAACGTGCTGCCTCTTCATCCTCCTTCCTCCACACCCAGCTGGCTCCTGGGGCTCTGCTGGAACTGGCTCCTGGAGGGCAGCTCGGCCCTGTGGGCACCCAGAGCCGGGCTCTCTGCCCCAGGGCCACTGCAGCCCTGCGGCACCCAGGGGACTGTCCCTTCACCCTGGGCACAGCACACCGAGGCACCTGCTGCGTAGTGTGAGCCTGCAAAGCCTAATGAGGGAGGGAAAGGAAAAGGAAAGGAAAAAGCCCAGTTGATTTACTCGACTATCAAGCTACTCAACGGTTTCCTTTCCATCACCCTCCTGCAAGTGCTCAGTGACAGATGGGGACAGATTGAGTGGTTCGATGCAGTGAGGTAATATTCCACTAAATCATTCCTCTTTCTCTCACTGTCAGAAAGCACCCAGACTTCAGCCCTTCCTCTGAATCTTCCTGTGTTTCCCTCTTTAATGACAAAGCCATTTTAGCTCTACCTCTGCTAAAATTTCTGAGAGGAGCGAGCACTGCTGTTTATATGCTATGATAAAATGGGTGTTGTAAAACAGTTCGCAAAAGGAAGGAGTGAATCACCCTGAGACAGAAAGGGTTCTGGTGCTGTTCAGTGGTGTTTCTGATTTCTTTTCCTTGCCTGTGTGCTGAGGCTGAGCCCCAGAGCCTGGTGCAGGGACCCTGGCTGGGCAGGCAGCAGGCTCTGTGCAGGTGTGCCGTGGGCAGGCGCGCAGGCTCACACTGCACGTCTCACAGATGGAGGATCCATTTTTTCTCTGGATGATTTGTTCCAATGGTTAATCATCCTCACACAAACACAGGATTATTTTTTTAATGACATACCAGTAAATAACATTCAGAAATTTTAGGATGGGCTTTCTCTCCACGGGGCAATCTCTTGATTTCTGCCTACTCTATGAATGCCGTGATGACTGCCTAAAATTAGCTGTGACTTCACAGCTTCCCTGTGCCTTGCAAGACTAGCTTTGAACTTGAAAGCCTCCTACACAAAGTGCTTTGTGCTATCAACCTGGCCACAGCAGATGTGAAAAATGTGGCACTGAAGACAGTGGCCTTCCGACAAATACATCCACAGTACAGCCATGCATGACTCAAGATCAAAGACAGAGTGCAAGTGCTGAGGTCATTAAACATGAATACAGAAATGCAACAGCTTGCATGAAAGGCTGAGCTTGACTTTAAAGTTAAGTGATGAAAGCTTGTGTAGTCAGCGATTGTTCACCTGTGCTAATGCTCTTGCCATCAGTGGTTCTGTGCGTTAGGAAGGTGAATAAGATTAACTAATCACTCCTGGGATAAAGCATCGAGGTGTGGGGCAGTTAATGACTTGTACCAAGAGAAAATAGGCTCGGAGATGCTCAGCATCAGCAGCTCTAGGGAAAGTCAGAGTGCCACAGAAGTCAAGCTGGAAAATCAGCTCCCAGTCACCAGCTCTACAACCAATGGATGAGTAAGGATTTACCCCACACAAGGTCGTTCGGGAATGACATGGCATCAGAGGTCATCAGCACAAAAGGAGGTTTGGGATAAGATGTCCATAGGCACAGCCCCAAACCAGCACGACTCGGCACCAGCTTTCAGGAGACCATCTTCACTGATGGTTGTTCTCGGATGGCTGCATTTCTTCAACATGTCATATATTTTCTAATATTCTGAAGCATAAGAACATTGTAGCATGGGAAATGCTTCCTGGTTCCTATCACAATAGAGTTAATTATAGCCTGTGCAGTGTTTTGAGCAACTACAAAGGAAGCTGTGCTAAAAATGATGACTTTAGGAAACGTCTATTAGAAAACAGCCCCCCTGCCACGGTGCTAATAATTTTTTTATTTGCAGCATAACTAGCTAATAAGGTTTCTGGGGTATTCTGATACTGTGTGGAATGATCCAATCTGCAGCCTGAGCTAATGAAGTGATACTTAGCATAGCATTCTGCCAATATGTGTCTGTTACTCTGTCTGGAGCCACTTCCCTTAGGGCGTTTTGTTGGCAATTCTGAGCAAGTGCAGGTGCCTCCAAAGAGCAAGGTGACTGTGCTTAACCATGTGGGGTGAGTGGCAGAGGCCCAGCCAAACTCCATGCATCCTTTTCTGGGAAGAGAGGGAAAATGCCAGCTTTGCTCTCCTCTGAGCTCTGCACAATGTGTCCCAGGGCAGTCCCACAGCATATGGCAGAGCAGCCTTCTGAAGAAGTCGCTGTATCACATCCAGGTAGAGCCTCAGGAAAGAACTGTTGCTATCACACTAAGCCAAATTCCTGCCCTTTTCCTCGAGGCTACTGGCTTCACACCATTTTGGGAGGCAGCTTTGCCTCCTCTGTGCAGACCTGGAAAAGCAAATGATGACAACTTGAGGGCTACGCATCCCCTCTAGCTCATCCTCCACCTCTAGCATGACCACTGAATGAGACCTTTACCCAACAAGATAATTTGGCTGAGGTCAAATATTTCAGCTCCTTTCCTAGCAAACTCGTTCCAAATCTAACAGCAGAGCTACAAGCACCCCAGAGTACTGCAGCCACTGAGTGCTATAAATCAGAGATCATCTTAGCTGCTAACTGGGATTTCAGACCAGTGTCATTTTTCAAGCTGGCCTGACATTTAAGTCTACGCTAAAAACCTGCACTGACTTCAAGATTTTGACTCAGAACGCTTGTAAGGAATGTGTTAAATACCTGGTGAGTGAAGATGCCAGCAGCAATCAAGATTTTTCCGGAGCAGCTCTCAGCACTCTCAGCACAACTGCAATCCCTCACCACAGATATGCAGAAGCAGCATGCTGTGACCTCTGAGGCAGACTGTGAAGAATCTCTGGGGGAGATGATACTGGTATTTCCTGTGTACTCAGCACTTGAGGTGCCCAGAATATGGGAAACTATCATGCAGCTGCCTGGAGGGGTGGAAAGAAGACTGAATGTACATTTTGGTGAAGCACAAGTCGATGGAAGAGCTGGGAGAGCCCCATTGCTGTGCAGCCCTCCAAACCTTTCAAGCACTTTGTGTTTTGGTCAGTGGGGATGGGGAGAGGAGTTCAAACCATCTGAGTTTTTGCAAGTCAGCCCAGGACTTGTAGAAGCAGCAATAGCTTCTCATGTGGGGGTAATCGTTAATACCCAGCTGTCACTGAGTCTCAGCCATGGGCACTTCTCAGAGAGACCGAAAGCAGAGGGTTTTTGCAGGATGGAGGATTTACAGCCACACCTCAGAGTCCCAACAGCAGCAACCATGTATCCCTGTGCTCATTCAATTCTCCCCAGTATTATTTCTATTTGTTTTTTTAATCCAGAGCAGGTTTTCATCCTCCCCAACACCCCTTCTCTGGTCTTGGTCAAAGCATTTAATCTCTGTGACCCACTTTCCCCATATGCAGACTAAAGGCTGCTATGAGAACATGTTAATGCTGTGCTTTGGAAGTGCTTTTTCTTTTGCAACTTTCCTGTATTTTCTCAGATTTCAGAAGAAATATTTATCCTCTGGTGCTTCTCCAGCTCTTTCTGGTTTTCCCTACTTTCTTGGTGCACTCTCAGCCAGCAAAGTGGTGTTTGTTGGTGTGCTGGCACCTAGTACCACTTAATCTTCTGCCATGTCCTTGATATTTAGTTTCACATCTTCTGGAATTAAGCCCTATTGTACAACACCCATTTAAACCCTGAATTAAAGCTACTGGAGTTCCTTTACTACCACAGCCAGGATCATAATTTGACTGATATCACGAGTACCTCAAGTATAAAATAAACTTCAAACAGCACTGATTTTGCCCTCAGAGTGTATCAGAAGTCCTGAGATAGCCCTGGAAGCTGCGTGCAAGCAAAAGGCATGGTATACAGATAGTTTTCTCTTTTTTTGTATGCTTGTGCTGTAGCAAGGCTAGGTCTGGCTGCCACTGATGAGTGATAGCAAAGCACCTGTTATCTTTACCAGGTAAGAACCAACTCACCCATCTCGTGAGGGCATCACTGAGCCAGGGGATGCCTCTGCACAGAGGCTGGCATTCAATACAGCAGCACTGCTTGATAAGCCAAGCCTAAATAAAACCATCAGGTCACCCAAAGGTGAGTTTTGATCCCCCGCATCTATGACTGACTCTACAACTTGTGCTCATTTTTTCTGGAAGTGAAAAATCTGGTCCTTGCAGCTTTTAAGGAGGTTTTAAAATAACTATTTTCCCATCTCTGTGGTTTAAATAGAATCATAACCATACTACTTATAGCATGGAAGAGAGAGAGGATGCCAAAATATCCGACATTTTTAATAGAGTAAAGAGGAAGAAAATATTGGCTTGGTTACCAGCAGGATTAGGAAAATGATGGCAAGATCTGAGTTACAGATCACAGTTCTAGGCCCCTACTATGTAGGCAGCTTTTGAGGGAAATACGAGATATGAGAAAAGTTTCAAAAGTTGGAACCCTGCAGAAAAGACCTGGAAGTCAATCAGGGGTGTAAAATATACTTGGAACACAATTCCCAGTAACATCATCTTTGCCTTGCCCTACAGTCTTTTTAACACAGCTCTACCCCATTACTCTCCAAGGCTCACTAAGCTATCATCTCATATTCCAGCCTGAAAATATAATTAGCACTGATAACCAGCTGCTGCTGTGATCTGAAGTATGTGACAGCTTTCCTTCTTTACCCAGGTGCATTTTCAAAATGCTTTAGAAGCTTTAGAAGTGATCATTAAGTCTCTCTTTGTTTTAAAGATACCCCATCCACGGTCATATTTCTGAGCCCAGTTCTGGCAGCATTGGTACCGCAACTGTGCCAAAAAAACCTCAAATTGCAACCTTCTCCATATGCACTTCAAGAAATGCTGCCTTTCTGGTGTCCAAATCCGAGTCCAGGGTGGAAAACAAGACTTAAACCAAACCAGGAGCCCTACCTCATTTCATTCCCTGCCTCAATCTGAAGCTGCCACCTTTGCCCTCTTCTGATCTGCCATGTCTCTTTTGTGCTCCCTTCATAGTCACAGGACAGTTATTTCTCAGTTGATGTCTACCAGTTCTGGACTACTCTCTACAGAAATACTCAGCAGATGCAGATTTCTTCACATAAACTGAGGTTATACCCCTGCCATTTTGTGAGTGACTTGCTCCAGCACATCTTTGTTAAATGTTACATGATCCATGAGAAAGGGAAGCACCTCAGGGACAGCTTCCTCTGAGACAGCTAAGAAGTTGTGCCAGGATCCTGTCATCAGGTTACTGGTTAAAATACTTTCAGACAAGTTTTTGTAGAATAACAGAGCAGGTTAAAATGTCATGCTTAATAAATGTAAGCTTCTCGTTAAGAATATAGTTTATAAATGAGTATGGTATTCACCATGCCACAGTGTTAAAAAACTGCTTTGCCAACTAAAATTAACCATCCAAATTACAAACCCTTTCCTATCATCAACAGAGGAGCAATTAGCTACAACACAAATTTGGTTTCAGCAGACACAAAGAATTGTGCTATTTAAACCTGTTGCCCATCATGAATTTAAGTCTTCTTAAAAATAGCTTTAGTCACTTTTATTGGTATAAACACCTAAATTGAGATCTAACAGCAAATAAAGATTGTGCTTGTCCATAATAACCTTAGCTGTGAAATCTACTCAGACACAAGACATACAACCTTCCACATACACAAGTTATTTGTCAGCAAAGCAGAATGCTGCCATTCTGAAACAATTACATACAGTAAAGTTTTTCAATATTTTATTAAAGAAAACAGTCAAAATGTACAAGTATTACCCAGGTTTGTAGATAACTTCCTATAAAGGCAGTAAAATATGAATTTCAATCTAGGTTTTAAAAACTGCTATAGTTGCTTATTTTTAAAGTTGGTATTTTAAAATCACGTTTCACAAATAGTTCTGAAATATTACCAAATGAATAGTGCAACAAGAAAAATTGAAATTAGTTCTACACTGTTTGCATGTCAAGCAAAAGTTATAACTAACTGCTTCAAATACTCAAACCATTTGAGAATGAATGAACCCAACAGCTCCCACCAAAACTGACTTCTGACCACACTAGGAATGTCCTCTTCATGTTCTTCACTTAAAATCAAATAATAATAAAACAACACCTCTTGAGGTCATCAAAAATAACTTTAGTATAAAATTGTCTTGGCCCTTATCAAATATTACATGAGTAAAATTGTTAAGCCTTTATCAAAACAGACAGGAATAGGGAAACAAAAAAAATGTCATGGCCTTAATCCGTATCTGTTGGAATTATGTTTAGAAACGTTAGAAGCAAGACCAGAAACTCGGAGCCCTGTTTTGTTTTTAAAAACCACACAATCACAAAGAAAAAAAACCAGCTTCTTACTGCCTAAGGTTTGGGGTGTTCTGCTCAAGTACCTGTTCCCATAGACAGCAACCTGTTATGTTCTGAAGAGAGCATACGCAAAATATAGAAAAATAAATAAAATAGCTTCTTACAGCCTAAGGTTTGGGTGCTGGGTGGTGGTTTAGTATGTCCCCCACAGGTCACACTCCCTTGAGCTCATATGCAGAAACATGGAAATTTATATCCATCTTTCTTTTTTAGAAAGAGAAAAGCCCCCCTACATCCCAAAGCTCTTGAGATCGCAAAGGATGGTGCCCTGGGTGCTCTGGATGCTTTGGCAGCATGGGAAGTGGGCTCGGAGACAGACCCTGAGCTCCTTGTTGAAGATGAAGCAGAGGATCGGGTTGACCCCTGCCTGGGCAAACGTCATCCAGACGGAGGTGGTCAGGTACACCTGGGGGATGGAGCTGGCCTTAATGAAGACCCGCAGGTAGCAGGCCACAATGTAGGGGGACCAGAGCAGCAGGAAGAGCAAGGTGATCATGTAGAACATCTTGCAGAGCCTTTTCTCCATCTTAAACTCCTCCAGCACCAGCAGCCTCTTGATCTGGCTGTGGGTGGCCTGCCTTATGCCCACGAGGGTGGGCGGCGTGGGCCCCCTGCCAAAGCCAGCCGTCCAGTTCGCAGCCGCTTGGCCGGTGGCTCCCGGCCCGTGGAAGGTCCAGTTCTGGCTGATGGCCGGTACCAGCTGGGCCGGCTTCATCTTGCGGTGGCCGTGGATGAAGAAGAGCAGCTTGATGTAGACCAGGTGGGTGGCGGCGATGACGGCCGCCAGCATGAGCATGAAGCCCAGCGTGTCATTGGCCTTGACGTAGCGGTGCTCGAAGATGCACTGTTCCTCCTCCCGGATGAACTTGTAGGTGCCCACGTCAAAGACGGGGGGAAAGGCCATGGCCATGGAGAGGGTCCACACCATGCACACCACAGCCAGGCAGGTCCAGCCCGTCATGCGCTTGGCGTAGAAGCGGTGGTGGGCGATGGCCATGTAGCGCGTGACCCCCACGCAGAAGAGCAGGAAGGCGGCGTGGAAGCAGAAGAGCACGGCCAGGAAGGCCAGCACCTTGCAGCTGAGGGGCCCGTGGGGCCAGGCGGCCCCGCTGCGCACCGACAGCATGACGAACGGGAAGCAGGCGAGCGAGCGGAGCCCGTCGGCCAGGCAGAGGTCCAGCAGCAGGTAGTAGGGCGCGCGGTGCAGGTGCCGGTCCTTGAGGATGAGCCAGGCGAAGAGCACGTTGCCGGCCAGGCTGACGCAGAGGATCAGCCCCAGCGTGGCGAGCTTCAGCCCGGAGGCGCTCAGCAGGCCGCCGGCGCTGGGCAGGTGCGGGCTGCTGCTGCTCCCCAGCTCGCTGCTGTTCGCCATCGGGTCCTTCCTCCTCCTCCTCCTCCTCCTCTCCTCCTCCGCGCGGGCAGGGCCGGGGGCTCAGCGCCGCGGCAGCGCGCCGAGGCCGAGGGCCGCGCCGCCCGGCGCCCCCATGCCC
>WEKY01049427.1:1444940-1503536 GCA_013390045.1 Picathartes gymnocephalus
GGCTGAGCCAGGCGCGCAGCGGCGCGGAGCGGCGCGGAGGTCCCGCTGCCGCAGCGGGGATGGGAGCAGGGCTGGGCTGGGCGGAGCGGAGCCGCCCGCAGCCGGACCCCCGGCCCCCGCCCTTCTCCCGCCGGGGCGAGTGCCGGGATGGGGCTCGGGGGCAGCCGCGGGGTGCGGTGCGGTGGGATGGGGGGACGTGTTCTGCCCCGGCGGCCGTGGCGGGGATCCCCTGCATCCCCTTCCGAAGGAACACGGCAGGGTGATGCCGTTCACAGCTGATGGAGACAGTGTATCTGGGCGTAAGACAGGTGTGTATGTGCCCGTATATACATATATCGATACCTATGGGATGTGTATTGGTTCAGTATAGCTACACATTAGTGATACACCCGTGTCACAGTCACCAGGGTGCTTCTGCTAGATTTGGCCATACTAAGTGGCCATTTAACTTGCGGCTCGAAAGCGAGGCAAGTCCAGCAGCACCTGTTGCAGTGCAGCATCCGGGTGTGCTGTCCCTTGCTAGGCAGGGGGGTTTGCAGGGGAAGGAGGCTTGCAGCAAGCTTGCAGGGCAAATGTTTCAGTGTGAATATCAAGGAGAAGGTGCCTTTGCAAGTCAGGAGCCTGTCATTTGGGTTCCTAGTGGAACCTGTCATTTGGGGTCTGACTTGTGTTCCTAAGGTCACACAGGATGCTTTCCATGTTTCTGTGTTGTTCAGGGGCTTACCAGCTCCCAGGCTCAGTTACACAGGACTCACAGAGGGCTGGGCAGGTTTCGTAAGCTGGATAAACCACATTTGACCCCACTAGCACAGAGCATCTGCTGATGCACCTGTGCTGTTGGTGTAGGTTTGTAATGGGCAGTTTAATTTAGGCCAGTAATACACAGATCCTTGTGCTCTCTCTCCCATTTTGCCATCCTCGTGTATGTAGGGCAAGGCCTCTCTGCGTGCCTTGTAAGGCACGCACCAACACACGGCCCTGGGCTCACTGGAGATGCTAATGCAATTATCATACTATTACTGATTTTCCTTCATGGCCTCTTGTGAAGGACACGTCTCAAATCCTTTTTGAGCATTCTATTAAAAGCCATCAGTAAATTCAGTATTATTCCAGAAACCGTAGCAATTAAATCATCTGCATCAGCCCCAAAAGCAAAGGTTGGTGGAGCATCTTTCAAGTGGATCTTTCTGGCTGGTTTCAGAAAGTCTCTCTGCATGTAGCAGGGACCAGGCTCTGACCCTGATCGTGCCAGCAGACGTCCAGAGTAGCTCTGCTGAACTCCTGGCATTTTAACAGTGGTGAACCAAAGCCAGACTTTGGCCCAAAGATGTGTCGAGGGCAATCTACATCACACAGGACTTCATTTGCGCCTGGATCTGTTTTGTGTCTGTTACTTATTGCAGTGTTAGGAGACCAAAGAAATCCTGAGAGGGAAAAAAAAAAATAGATGGTAGATAATCGAGGTTGCTTTTTCTTCCTACCAGTGCATCTGAGCTGTTTTCAGTTGTTAGGTTTCTCATTTGCACCGAAGTTTTACTGTGACAGAGAATTGCCCACGGGTTGTTCAGTGCTTTGTGCGATTTTCCAGGCGTTTCTCACATTGATGCAGTGACTCGAGTGCCGGGTTCGCGGTGTCCCCACGGCAGCCCGGGCGCCTCTGTCAGGAGCGGTGGCTTTGCGGAGGAGCCGGGACGCGACGTGTGTCACTGGCCCCCGGAGCAGCACAGGACCAGGCTCCGCCACGGCAGGCTGCCAGGAGCCAACGTGCTTTGCCAAACGAGAGTACGAGGATCGACTGTCCTTGGGGGCATGTGGCTTTTCAGAGGAGCAGAGCAGCCCTTATGGCCCGCGTTAGCTCTGTGATCTCTGCCATCAAGTGAACAAAAGGGAATAACACACCTGCTTCCCTCCTCCGCTCCTGCGGGAAGGGTTTTTCCTCTCCCTGAACGCTCGCCAGCGCAGCTGAGCTGGCTCAGGAGCTGCTGTAATTCACTGCTATCTTGCCAGGCCAGCAGCAAATTGCTAGCTCATCTTTCTTCCACCTGTAGCGAGAAGAGAGCCGGCAGGGAATGGTGTTTCATCCATTTTCCCAGGGCTGCTTCCCTGATGAGGCTGTTATATAGTGCTGTAGGAGGTGTGAGCCTAGAATTTGGCTGCCTGAGAGATGTGACACTAAAGGGACAGCCAGAAGTAACGGAGAAAATAAGGGGCAGGCAGGGGGTTAACAGTCTTTATATGAGCAGGCTCCATGCCCCCCAAAGGGGCTGACCTGGCATTAGACCCACCAGGACAACTCTGCCTGTTAGTTACACCCTGCCAGGAGAAGAGCCTTCCCTGCCCCCCCTGGGTGACCTCATACAGGCAAGCCAACACCTCAGGCTGCTTCATGTCTTGCTATCATCAGACCCATGAACTTCACACGGGTTCCTCATCCAGACTCAGTCTCAGTGTGGACATTAGGACAGTGCCACTTGAATAAAAAGTAGAAATAGGGTATTTTGTAACCCCTTTGCTGTTGCAGAGGTGCTCAAGGAGCTCTTCTCACCTGCAGGGACTGTGGTGCCTGGGAAAGTGTCAACCACTGAGAGTCAGAAGGAGCAGCAGGGACTGCCCCCATATCCACATGGCAAAGCCTTCACCTTCGGTGCTGCTTGGCTCTGCCAGGTGTGCAGCCCCCAGCCAGGCAGGGATACCTCTGTGCTTGGCTGTACCCCTGGACACTGAAACACAGAGGCCCTGCCTCCAGTGCCCTGGCAGGGGCTGGAAACACTGTGTGTTCTTTGATTTGGGCACAGCCAGACAAAAGCCAGACCCATCACAGCAGTCCTGGGGAACAGGTAATTCCCAGAGATTGTAATGGGAGTGTTAAGCTATTTTCCTTTCTCCCTTCAATCACTTTCACAAAACGGGTTTAATGAAGAGCTATTCTCTGCTTACAGAATGGTGCTGCACAAGCTAGATGGATTCCTCTGACCTTTCAGTGTGCTTTACTTGAATTGGCTGCCTCTTCATGTTCTCCTCTCACTGCCTTGAACGAGAAAGACAGCTGAAATAGGGACTCTTATAGCAAATATTGTGGCATATTGCCTTCTTTCTATCAGTCACTGGTGAGCTTCCCAAATTCTTATCTATTTATTATTAGTGGTTTTTTGTTCATGTGGCTGAGAGCTCTGCATAATGTCTCTGGAAAGAGAAGTTTCGTGTACCCCTGTAATACTGTAGTAGAAATCAGCATTGTCCCTGGTGTGATGTAAGGGATGAAGGAGGAAATGTCTGGACATGCCTGAAGGACAATCCCAGAGCTCCACCATGGCTGACACACCACAGGGAAGCAGGACAGGTGAGAGCAGTCAGCCAAAGCAATTTTGCTGTCACAGATAATTCAGGCAAGGAAAAGTTTCCGGGCTTTGCAATCAAGGAGATGGAAAGGTCGGTCTGGAGCAAAAAGGATAACAGAGGCTTGAGTTGGATTCTGGCACAAAAAGATTAAAGGTCCTCCTTTCCAGCTTCCTGTAATTCCCAGAAAGCTCTCTGGATGACACTCATTATTTGTGTTATCTTTGCACCTAGTGGAGTGAGTCAGGGACCAGGGTGCTACACAAGCAAAACAAAAAGCTGTCCTTGTGCCAAGGAAACTTAAAATCCAGCATTGCAATGTGAGAGAGCTGATACAAACCCTAGAGAAGGGAGAGAATGAGCAAACCACAAGGTTACAGCCTAGGGAATGGCATCGGCGTAACGGTGGCTATCAGTCATCCCTGGAAGGGGAGGAGGGAGTGCCACGAGCTAATGAGGCAGGTTTGTGGGTGTTTACAAGGATCATGATAATACTTTGTGGCAATGACAGAACAGCAGATGACACATTAAGGTAATGTTTGGGCACTGGGTAATGTGAAAACAGCGTGAGAAGATTAAAATCTGCAAAATTTACAGTAGTATCCAAAATAACTGCTGTGCACAGGAGCCATGCTTGCCCTCTGTAACAGGGCACAGCCACGGTACTTGCCAGTGAAATGAAGACAGAATTAAACCAATGCTGGAAAACCTCTACCCTGCCTCTTCCTTGCAGAGGATCCAGATGTCAGGTTGGGGATGGGGCACTGGACACTGCCATCAGGCTGGGTAGGGCATGGGCCAGCAGAGCCCGGATCTGTGCTCAGCAAAACACTAACGAAGGATTTTGGATGTGGTTTTGTTCCCACAATTATTAGTACAGTAGTGCAAAATGTACAGATGACACCAGAGTGGATGAGACTATTAATGTCACTGTTGAGCCCTGATTTCCTGGAGGATCTGCAGGCGAGCAGTCAGAGCTGCATCTCTGTGCCAGAGGGGTATCTGACAGCTAGCCATCACATTTTTCAAGGGCTTATTCCTGGCTGTTTAATACTTCATATGCTCTCCTGGGGAGGGAGGAGGGAAGAACGGAGGAGTATATTTGGCACAGCAGGGAAGTGGACTCGGGTCTTTTCCATCCCTTAGTGCTGTGCTGTTGCAGGGGGAGAGAAAGCCTCCTTCCACAGCAGTACTAATCCTCCTCCACAGCAAGATGAACGTTTTGAACTTGAACAACTCCTCTCATTTTTCCCCCATGTGATTGTGAGTCAGGCTGAGCTTCTCTATTCTTCTCCATAATTGAGTAGGAGATTATTTTGACTGGAAATAACCAGACACAGGTATCATGGCTGTGAAAGCCTCCATGCATGCCACTTGCTAAAAGTTCTGTAGCCTTCTGCAAAGGGACCTGGTCTTTAAAGGCTTTGCTCAATGGCGAGGGAAGAAAAGCAGAGGGGAAGAATAGCTCCTTCCTGCTCACTTCTATCACTGTCTCTGCTAAACTTAACCTGCTGAATTGTTGGTGACATGCTGTTCTTCAGAAGCAGCTCCTTTGTGGAAGACCTCCCCTGTGACATGGGGAATAGCTGCTGTGAGACACAAAATATCCCTGACGCGATGGCTTTCTGCAGGAGCTCCTAGCTGCTATCCAGTCCCACGGACATGCTGAGAAAGTTACGAAAAGTCATTCCTTTAAAATATGCCCAGGCACAGATTCTCCTGTCCTCTTCCTGTATCCACCGTTGTCTTCCATGGGATGCAGGGCAGCACCCCTCTGTCCTAGAGGCAGTGAGTGATGGAGGAGTCCAGGGCAGGGGAAGCAGACGCAATGTGAGGCTGTCAGGGCACGTGGCTTCCTCTGCTGCCGTGGCAGGGGATGCTGCCAGATGCTGGTTCTGGCTCTTGGTGGGTACCAGGGAGGCGGGTGCAGCCTCGTGGCGGGGCTGGGTTTTAGCTCCACACACTCCTAGCTGCAAAGGCAGACACTAAGGAGCATTTCACAAGATCAGGCTTTCTCCAGTTTATACATAAGTGGGATTGCTTCAGGCTATTGAACCAGCCTGCTGCAGACTAGCCAAGCCCAGAAGTTTTATCTGTGCTGTAGCAAACTCAAGCCACTGCTGTTCTGCTTGTGCATCTAATGTCTCAGCTGCTTGCTGAGGAGCTAATGAGCTTTTGGGGATACATGGGTGCTATAAACTCCTTAGGCCAGAGATAAGCAGCTTATTGCCTTCGGGAGCCCTGCCAGCCCTTGGCTGTGCTGCTGTGGTGCTTCTCAGGCCCAAGTTCTTTGTTAGCAGGAAGAGCAGTAAAGGCTTGAAATAAGTGTGTTTCTAGTTACATGTGTACATGTGCGTGCTGCAGCCATCTCCACAGGGTGAGGTAAAACCAGGCTGTGGGACAAGCAGGCAACAGCAGGCTTTACACATTGCTGTCACATCTCGCTGTGTGTGACTTCAACCCTCACAAAGCACATTCCCTGCACTGAGGCTGTGCTGTCTCATCTGTACAGGATGAATCCACCACCTTCATCACAGTGAAATGGTCTTTGGCACCCAACAGGAAACACCATGGACAGCGTGGGCAGCTTCAGAACAAAGGGGGCTGTGTTGGTCATGAGCCAAATTATTTCCATTGCTATCCTCTCGTTGCTTTTGGATAGATGTAATGTGAATGTCTGTCTAGAAAATTCACTGGAGGTAATGCACAACTGAAAGTTCACTTGTAAAGCCACTGTGAAGGTAAGTTTTTGTTTTCTTTGGATGAATTCAGCCCTTGCTGTTCTCCACTCGTTGTCTGCAGTGTCTGCCATCAAAAGTAATCCTATTGCAAGTGGCCAACAGGCTGAGGTTGCTACTCCTACTGAATGCTAGAGAGAGCCTTCAAATCTGCTTGGCTAGTCAAAGCATCTCCATCCTTATTGTATATTTTACTTTTTTCCTCCCCTTTTACCCAGGTATAAATTAGCCAAACAGCCCTCTTTCAAGGCATAACTAGGAGCAGAATTTGGTATGCAACTCTCAAATGTTTTTTCAGTTGCTGTTGCTGGAACAGTTTTGGAATTAATCTAGTCATCAGGGAGAGTTATTTGAGGTGCTGGAAGTACCTTCTGATACCATCTTTTAATTTGAGTAGATAAAATCTGAAATCTGATTTCTTTGCTGCTCCATTGTCCTTATATGTTACCTTTACTGTTGGTTTACACTGTGCACAGCCTAGATGAAGCCAGAACTACCTTATTTCAGCACTCTGCAAATGGATATCCTCTCCTTGCCTATGGCCCCTTCCCCCCTCAGCTGGTGGAGACAAAAGGATGAGCAATGTAAAACCTTCGGTGTGACTAAAACTGTGAGGTTTAACTGTACCAGAGAGCCCATGAGCACTGCTTGAATGCTAAATTCATAGTCAAACGGGTGTTGTCTGTTGAGATAACGCCCTTGCTGGGGTGTTGGAGTGGGATGATCTGGCAGAGTGTTCCTGTGACACTGTGAGGTCAGCCCAAGGCTCTCTACCACTGCTGCTGGAGCAGCACAGTTCAGTGCCATGCATGGAATTCAAACCCAGCCTTCACCTGGTTCATGCTCACGGGCTGAAAGTCACTAACTGACCCTTCTGTATTCAACAAAGGGGTTCTCTTGTCATTTAACGTTGAACTGGAGGAATAGCACATTAAAAGGTTTTGCAGTTTTAAAGTGTTGGTGGGTCTCAACCAACTTTGTGGGCTAAGTAAAGCATGAGAAACATTTTTCACCAGGCTATCCTATCAACTGAGCTTTTAAGGCAGAATGGTGAAAAGGGAACTATTCTTTTAATAGTGCTTTCTCTCTGGTAAAAGGTCTTGCTAACTTGTTGAAGTAGAGCTTGGAATAACAGATGAAAACTGTCAGAAAAGCTGTGATGTACTTTGGATCTGAGTGAAAATTGTGACCAAAATCTGAGTCTGCCCAAACCCTGAGTTATATGCCAAAATGCCCCCGGATTCTTTGGATCATGCAAGTTGTTAAGGCTAAGAGCTTATTTGTTTGGGGTTGGGTTTATTCTTAGGCTTTCCTTTTGTGCAAAGGGTTTTTCTTTGGAAGGGCTGGGTTGTTTCATTTTTTATTTATTTGGCCTTTTGCCCTTGCATTTTATCTAACAAAGTTCACTTCAGTGATGCAGGACTGATAAGGGAAAAACCTCCCAGAGCTGTGTTAAATCTGAAGTCTTCATACCAGAGAGGAGCAGGGCCTGGGCTTTTGGGAAGATCCAGCAGAATTCCACACTTTTTGAGATCTTCAAAATATTTCTTGGGGAAAAAAAAACAAAACCAAAGCTTGGGAGAAAAAAAGGACACTGGTTATATGCACAGCACAAAAGCCTTGTAGAAACCCTCAGGATGCCACTGGCATGCCAATTGATTTACCTTTGCAATGAGGACATGATGACTGGGAGGATCAGGGAGAGCTGTATGAATTCTATCTGTGCAATGTGTGAGCTCAGTCTGGGGAGCAAACCTCATCTGCCAGGTTCTGTAGGGCCATTTCCAGCTTTTCTCCTCGAAGGAGACGCTCTGCTACCAATGAATAAAGTAGGAATTTTGACATTGATTTCAAAGGAAGCTAAATTGAGTTCCATGAAAAGGGAGCACTAGCACGCAATGCTGCTCTTCGTTTTTTCTTATTAATGTGACTAATTAAATGTTTGTATTTTTTAAGCACTAACTGTTTTTTTGATGGTCGTTTAGAGACTTTGAGAAAGTCAATAATTTTGATGAAATAGGACTGTAGACTCCAGAGCAAAGTCCACATGGAATCCGTGATGTTGCTAGGATACAGCTATTAGTATTTTCAGTGGCTGGGTTATTTTTTGGTGGTTTTTTTTTTTAATAGAGTTGGCCTAACCTCTCTTACAAACAGTGGAAGAATACATGACTGCCTGATCCCATTTACATGATGCTCCCTCAAATTACCTCGATGAAGCCAAACTTGACCTTTTAATTTCAGCCACTTTTATGTGTGAAGAAGAAACACAAAGGGCAAATTTTGACCCAAATCTTGTTGGTATTTTTTTAATGGATGTGCAGAATTTTCGCCCTGTGGGTGTTCCATTGCTGAAGTCAGTCTCCCTCTAGTGGTTTATTTCCAGAGGGGGCCTTTGCTTTGCTGGCTTGGACAGGCACCAAATGTGCTGCTGTGATGCAGAAAGTGGAATGACCCCTATGAGCTGAACCATAGAGCAGCAAGCTCGTATAAAAATATTATGTCCTGTAATTTTTATATGTTAGCATATACTTATTTTTTACAACATCCATAGTAGTGGGAGGGTTTCCACCCCAGGCTCACTCTGCAGTCCAGGCTAACATGGTTTGTGCAGTGTGTAGGATGTGACTCTTGCACATTGTTTCCTTCAGCTGTACATTGGGAAGCCAGTAAAAAAAAAAGATCAGGGTTTAAGCTCATGTTCCACATCAAAGCCAATGCCAGATGTGGTGCCAATAACATTATGACACAGAATAGCATTGAGGACGGTGCTATTTTGGGATCCTCATATTTGGGGAAGCAATATCTATATGAAATACTGCAGATATTTTACTGGAAAACCAGAAAAAGCAAGATGTTTGGAGTTTGTTCCCAACATGTAACTTAACTTTGAGGTCTGTCAGGTTTCTTGCATTTATGCTCCTGACCTCACCTTTGCTGGGCATCTCTTTAGCACCTCAGAGAGTCCCAGTGCTTTCCAAGTGTGTGGAACAGGGAAAGATGAAAGCAGAAGCCCAAAGTAGTACAAAGAAGTATCCAAAGCTAAGTAAGAAATTCCAGTCTCTAAATACCTGATGCATGGATTGGATGCTGGGTTAAGCCAGTTCAGCTCCCCAGAGCTGGCTAGATAGAGTATAAAGCTCTAATCTAAAGCATGATGAAGTCAATCTATGCCCTTATTTAACTGTAAAGGGTTTTGGATGAGGCTCAGCCTTCCTTCACAAGTGGTGGTAACCACAGAGAGCTGTGATTCTGGAATGCATCAAGGATCCTGGAAAGACTGATGTCTTTCCAACTTGTACACTAACTTGAGGTAGGTACTGCCTTCTTCATGCTCATATATGGTAGAATTGCACCCTGTGATTTGCTTTTAATATACCAAAAGAGCAACTAGACCCATTTTTTCCTTTATTTACTGTAATTAGAAAGCCTGGAGAAATCTAGGATCACCTGCCCCAGAAGTTAAACTACCTTCCCTTGGATGCTGCTACATAAAATCTGCACAGTGGTTTCCATCAGAGTGATTTTGGAGCCAAAATTGGCTATTTTGTGTTTCATTTTTGTTTTCACTCTTCAGGATCAAGTTTCTACACAGTATCCTGGCCAAAGCTGACTTGATTTTAGTTTATGACTTGAGCAAGAACTATTCCATTTATTTTTGGTTGTATTAAAAAAGATGTGCATTTACTCCTAGGATGTGGACAAAGTTTCTGCACTTTTTAACAGCTCCACAGCTAAAAATGCAGAGGTACAAATTTAGTATGGACGTGTCCTTTCTGAGATTTATTCTGCCATCAGTCACCAACAGTAAGTTAATAAGGTTCCTGTGTTACAAGGACACTTATGAGATGCCCACCACCATGTGAACTGGCTTTACTTTTATGTAATTGTATAGATTTTTTTTAGACTTTCAAAACGCATCTCTAGGAACTTTTTTAGTAAGGGAGGAAAGGATCTGCTTGAACTGCACTTCTTTTTGGACTAGTGAATGGTAATATCAGTTATTGAAGCTGAGGAAAGGTTCCTCTGGTTCTTTGACTTGGGCAGGTTCATGTGTTGAAGGAAGACTTCTCTGGGATCTTGCAGGCACCAGCTGCTTGAGGAACCTCTCCTGTGGAGCAGGTACTGTGTGGAAAACCTTCTGTCCCAAGCAGGACTGGACACAAGCCTGTCAGAAAACCAGGGGCAGTGAGCCAGGTTGTTTTTAAGAAAACAAAGTTATGCAATATCATTTAGTTCTGACATGTTCCCAATATGCAGCAAATGAAGAACTCACTAAATACAGTATATCTCTGGCCATATCATTTGAATAAAACTTGTTTCCATGACAACCTCTGCTTAACAGCTTGGCTGATATGAAATCATTCCTAGATGAGGGAGCTTTTGGCAAAAGCATTGGGATTCAACACTTTAATATCGTGTTTTAGGGTTTAAAAAACATTTATTTAAGCCTCTGGAAGCAAATATCAACTAAAATCCCTTCATCCTCACCTCTGCTTCAGCTCTCAGTTGATCAGTTTATCTTCCTGGGAACCTCTCAGAAGCAGCTCCCGCGTTACTTAATATGCTTCTGAAGTCCCAGGCAGTGTTTCAAGAGCAAGTGATCGTGACACCAGCGTTTGGTAGAGAAATTACATTTCACGGCTGTTGGCTCAGGCTGTGAGGCAGCAGCGGCAGCAGCTGGGCACAGCAGCCGAGGCTTCTGCTCCAGCCATCCCTCAAGTCCAGGAAGGTTTATATTCTAACCACCTCTGCCTCAGAGTGAAAAAGAGGATCTTCAGCTGGAGAGAGGTCTAGCTAAGGTTTCCCACCATTCATTTTGTGTCAGGAGCACTGAACAAATGCAGGTTGTTTCTTAGATGTTTTTTAAGGTGTGGTACCTGTCGCCTCAGACAGCTGTGGAACACTTCCAGGGTGGAAATGCACTGTGACTGCTCATATGGGGCTTGTTCCCTTCCTCTCTTCCAGGTGCTTCACTGCATTAGAATATAGCTAAAATAAGCCTAATGCTTGCCTAATATTTCTCATGTATGCAGGCATTGCAGTTGCCACAGTGATGGTGCAGAACTGTCAGCTGGGGAAGGGAAGGTCCTGATGGTTTTAAGAGGCATTCTGCTCCCTCAAAACAACATTGTATTGTAGCAGGGGGATTTCCTGCACCAGCTGGGAGCAGGGACTACAGCAAAATCTACTGGAACAGGCAAATAATATTTCAAGCACATGTAATATAGCCATAGCTGTCAAGATTTTGGGATCAGCAAGGATTATAAGGGTAGGGATTCAAATCTCAAATAAAACCATGGAAAGAGGTATGAAGTATTCATTGTTTCTTCTGGCTATAATGTGCATTCTTCAGCTCTAACTCACTCCAGCATGGGGCACCTTGGGCCTTTGTGTGGCAAAAAGGTTCAGGTGCCTGAAACTGGGTGCAGACAAGCAGTGCTAGGAGCACATTGTATGGGGCAGAGCAGTATTCCCCACTCCAGTTTGTTGGGGTTTTTTTTCTCCCCAGTTGTCACCTGGGAAAATTTCAGCTGTTAGCTATTGGAAATGAGCTGAGCTAATCCACTACTCTCCGCCCCACAGTCCTGCTTTGTAAGGCCTTAGCAGAAAATTACCAGCTTACCTGGAGAGCCCTGCAAAGGAAAGGAAGATATGGCTGGGAGGATGTGTAAGGAATGGAGCCAGAAGCCCTTTCTGTGATGGTGAGCTTTAAGCAACTCATCTCTGCAACATCTTGTAGCACAGGGCTGCAGCACAACACAGTTTGCTTCTGGTAAAGCTGCTTGAGAAGGTACAAGAGCACAGGAGGCATCACCAGGGTTTCCTGAAAAAGAAACCTTTCAAATATATAGCAAACACCGATAAAATACATTTTTAATTCAAGTCCTATAAATACCTCTCTGAAAGCAGTAATAACTTCCTGGGATTTTTAATCTCTGAAATGATTTCACTCAAGGTGTGCTGGCAGCGTGAGGTAGCTGAGCAGAATCAGGATGCTGTGCTCGTGATCATTTTTCCTTGTGAGATTCATCTCAGGAGACTCTTTTTTTCCTCTGTGTCACGACTTCTTAGAAATCTCTGTAGGCAAAGGATGCGTTAATTTGATGCATCCTGTGATTGCCCTTCCTCCACAACCAAATTAATTTACTTTTAGTTGAGATTCCCACAACGTTCCTTGTGCCACTGTGAAGCCTGGTATTTACCGATGTAAATAAGGAATAAACGGAGGCTTTACATATCTCATTTGGAATAATGATACAGGCTGTGCCTCCTGGCTCTCACTCCGTGTCTCAGAGGTGTGGGGGTTTTATTTCTATAGCGTTCCTTGCAGCCCAGGTTGTTTATAACAGAATGATTTGTTTTCAGCATGAGCTGTAATGTTTTAACTGATGAGCAGCTCCCTCATAATGGAATCTGGAGGTTTTCACTGAAGCGTGTGAAGGTAGGTGCTGGATTCAAAGTTAGTTTTTGTAATGCAGCCTGCTGGGCTTGGCCTTATTTCCAGAGTGATGCTGCTGCATGTCCAAAATTTAATACTGTCTTGGCAACTTCAGCAGAGGACACCAAAAATGTGTAAGGCGTGGAGAGTGTCATTGGCAGTCACAGAGGCAAGATGTGACCCTTTAGGGTCATAAGAAATTAGCACTCTCCTCCTCTCCTCCTGTCTTCTCCAGCTCTTCTGAGAAAATCTGTGGCTAGATACAGCCATTTATTGTAGGGCTTTTTCAGGATTAACATTTTTGGTGGGCTCATCATTAAAATAGAGAGAAAATGCTCAGAGTGGGCATACCAATGAATTTTTAGATTCCAAGCTCTCCCAAATGGTCATTATCTTGCCTTCTATTTAAAGAGGAATAAATTAAATTGCAAGAGATGGTGCAATTGGTTTTGCAGATCTTATTTAATTTGGACTAGCCATTTGCATTTTCCATCTGTACAACACAACCATTAATTTTTTGTGTTTCTTCATTGTCACTATGCAGACTGCTTTTTATGGGTGAACTCTGCCCTTTCTTACTGTTAGATTTTCATTTCTTTAAAGGAGTGTGTCTATTGATTTTTCTTTTAGGATGAAGTATATATAAAATTATTCATCCTACTAAATGTGCTTGCAAAGAAATCTTTGTGATTCATGGTCTTTGATCCTGTTATCACTTATGTGGGTGTTTAACTTTACTACTGTGCAGTTCCAATGGGGAGAATCTTAATTTAAAAAGTACTATTCTAAAAATAATGTGAGGAGTTTTTGCACATGTCCATGTTCGATTCTGAGGAACATCTCCCTGTAAAACCAGGCATGTAAATTAAGCGGGCTGTTGAGAAGATGGGAGAACAGAAATTATTATCCCCCAAGTCTGGAAAGACTTGCACTGTCTCCATCCATGGTCAGTCTCCACAGTAGCCATCCCTTCATTGTGTGAATATAGAAAATGTTTTGTCCTAAAACCTGGGTTTTTAGAAAGATTCAGTGTTTTGGTCAGCGCGGCCAAGCCAAACCGAGCACAAAGGTTATTTTGGTCAGTAAGGCAGCCCCAGAGACACGTGGGGTCTGTGGTATGACCTGTGTATGTGCAGAGAAGGGGCTGCCAGCAGCGTGTGGGAACGTGCGAGGGTTTTATGGCCTAAAAGTGGGAGTTCTAGAGAGATTTAGTGTTTTGGTCAGCACTGCCAAGGCAAACTGAGCAGGAAGGTTATTTTGCTCAGTAAGGCAGCTCCAGAGACCTGCCAGCTCTGCGGTGTGACCCGGGTATGTGCAGAGAAGGGGCTGCCAGCAGCGCCGCGGTGCAGGGTGGTGGCACTGGGTACCCCGTGTGCCCCAACGCCTCGTGGCCGTGGGTTGTTGTAAAGGTCTCAGGCAGCAGCTCAGCGATCCCCTTCAGCTATGCCCTGCAGGAGGGGCACTGACGGGACGGAGCGAGCGCCTGTGCCGCTTTGGGCAGCCACCCATGCTCTCCAATGGTCCCTTGGCCACGTCCATCTCTGTCACTACCCTACCCCTTTCCTGTCTGTACTTCCCGTAGCACCTAGCCCCGTCTCTCTGTCTCTCGTCCAAGCCCGAGTCCCACTCATCCCCTCCCTCGTCCCTCCTCGCAGCGTCCCTTGTCCCCTCCCCGCGCCCCGTCCCTCCCCTCGGCCCCCGCCCGCCCGGGGAGATGGCGCTCAGCCCCCCCGAGCGGGACGCGCCGGGGCTGCCGCTGCACTCGCCGTGGACCTTCTGGCTGGACAAGTGAGTGGGGCCGGGGGGCGGCGGGAGCTGGGGACACCCCCAAATCCGTCTAGGAAGGGATGCGCATCTCTGGGATTATCGGTCCGCTCGTCCAACAGATTGGATCCGCGAAGTTAATGCTGGGCTGCCGATGCGAAACGTGCTGGTGCGAGGCACTGTCCCGGTGCCTGTCCCCATCGAGGCGGTCGGTAGCGGTTCCGCGTAGTGAAACTGGTTTGGAAACGCTTTCGGTTTTGTAGTTCGGCTGACACACATTGGTCCAGGCACCGTCGGTGCAGGTTTGAGCTCTAAATTTAGAGATGACGCTCGCCAGTCCCGGGTACAGGTGCTTCGGTGCTGTCTGTGGTTTGTGCATCCCCGCTGCCCCAGATGGACCCGGTGCCACCGACCGTGACATGCCCGATCTTACAATTCTTTAATATCAGGTTTGGCTCCCGCAGGTGATCAGTTCTTAAAATCCGAAGTGATATGTTTTGAAGGATTAGCTAAAATCTATTAATTACCTGCAGGTTCTTATTACATTTCGTTTGCTTGACGTTTGAGCCTCTAATGCCGTGGAAAAAGAGACTGCCAAGGGAGCTCACCCCTGTGGTGCACACAGTGAAGCATAGGGAAGAAGTGCCAAAGTCAAAACTGAAAGTTTCTAACAGCATTTGACGTTATTTTTCTAGCATGTATTTTCTGGCATCTTTTTTTTTAATCTACAGCTTCCTTTTCTCAATTTTTTGGTGCATTTCTCCTCTCTCCCCACTCCAGAAGGAAAGTTTATCAGCCTTTCTGCCACTGAACATACTGCCCCATGCTACTGGTAAAATTCTCCTCTTTAGTTATTTTTCTGGTAACTTTTCAACTCATGGCAGAAGTAACAAGGAACTGTTGAAAACTCACAAATGTTCTCAGATCCTGGAAATCAAATCTAATAAATAAACCCACCAATTATTTCTGATTACTCCTTTTGCAGTTGTGACGCAGTTATGGTCAGGTTCAGGATCCGAGTTGTATTTTTGCTTCTTTGTTTTTAAAAAGCATCATTTGAACTGGTGTTTAATCAAGTCATCAACCAGGTCTGTTTGTTTACACAAGCCATGTGGAGATAAGCATGTCTATTTTTTATTATCAGTGTTAGCAGTTAAACTCTATTTTGAGTTCCTGAGTCCTCTCTTTTTTTTTAGTCTTAGTTCCAACAATGGTTTAGACTCTTAAAATTCAGTTATTCTATAGAATTTTTTTCCCTGCCTTTTCAGATCACATATAAATCCATTTAATTAGTAGTGTTGTTTCTTAACTTATAAATCCAAGTGTATATATGAGGAAAAAAAGTGGAACCATATATACACAATACTGTGTGTTTTGTTTACCAGCAACAGGGATAGAAGAATGACAGGGAACAAAAATGACAGCAAACAACACATGTTTTATACACTCAGAAAATCCTTTAAGGCATTAAAAAGCACACAAGATATGGAACTGTGATCCTAATTTACTGCTGTGTGTGGAGGTTCACGTCTCTCTGCAGAGCCCTGCAGAAGTGGCTGGGACATAATTTTGGTACATCCACAGAGATTTGATGGAGGCTTAGGTTTGTATTGGATGAACTTTCTGTAGCAGATAACTGTGGGTGCTTTTTTAACCTACTTCAGTAGCATCTAGTGTGGAGCAGTGCTGTTTCCTCAGGAGATGGTATTGATTTTTGGCCGCTGTTACATTTTACCCTGCACTTGCAAAGAAAAGCAGAAGAAGTGACACTTAAGGATAAATAGATGTTGAGATGGATATGTAGTTATCTCTTTCTATTAAATTACTGTGAGAGAGATCCATGACATACAATTTTAAGGTCTCTAAAACGTATCTTTTCATTAAGTCACGCTGTTAAAATAAATATCCATCAGCTAAGTGGTACTTTCTGTAGCAACTAGTGATGTGCTACCCTTGGGGTTCATGGCCTTGCTTTTATCATAGCAGCACTGGATATATCTCCTGCTTTAGAAGTAAATGCCTTTATTTTTTCTGCATCAGCACTTGTTTCTGTGAGTGCCTTGGCACAGGCTGAACATCTGGAGGCTGGCATCCTGTGGCCAGGTCCTGGTTCATTGCCATCATCCCACATGTGTCACAGGGCATCTGCATTTCCTGTTAGTGCTAAGCCTTTCTTGGTATCTGTGTCTGAAATAGCAACCATCTGATAGTGCTCTCTGCTATCTTACCCTGTAAATGCCTTAGGAAAACGAGCACGATGAAAGCTTTGGGGAAATATTATTCACCAGTTTGACAATTAAGATCCTATCTATGATCTTGAAGTGCTTGCAGGTCAGCAGTTTCAAAGAAGGTGCAGAGAAGCTGGCAGGTGTTTTCCTCTTAAGACAAATGAGATTTCCTTTTTAGCTGTTAAGATGTTCCAAGGTCATGTGCTAAAAGTTTGGAAAACAGGAGTTTAGATCTCGTGTTTACTTTGTCCATTCAACAGATTTCCAAGCTTATACCAATATGTCTCATTGGCAGGATTTTTGCCTGCAGTGATCTTAGGGAGCAGGGGGAATTTCAGCAAGGCTTACAGGCACTTTTGGTGCCACCTTGGGAAGCTGATTCCTGCTGGTGGCTTTTTACACTTGTGTTTATCTCAGTTCTGCTTGTAGTGGCTTCTGTCTCTGTAAGGAAAGGTTGCCTTCTTAGGGTTAGCTACATTGCATAGTTTCCCAGTTCTTTTTTACAGCAAAGTGTCAGTATGCATCACTGAATATAACAAATTAAACATAAGGATTACCAATCTGGTCACTATATTGTGTAGCACATTCAACACAAGGATTGCACAAAAGGAAAAGTCAAGTGACATGACCATTAAGTCCTCAGATGTCTTGGATAACAAGCCACGTTATGCACTTGAAACCATCCCTTAATGGAGTTCGGGGTTGTGGATCTGGGTGTGATATTTATGTAAATACAAAGCTGTGAAGATTATACTTTTTGGTGTACATGTGGGCATGATGCAAATATCCTACTTAATAAACTTTGCAAATCCACCCGTCACTTAGCCTGGGTATCACATAGTGTGGTTTAACCCCAGATAAAACCCAAGCACCACACGGGCACTTGTTCACTCCCCCACTAGCGGGATCGGGGAGAGAATCGGAAGGGTAAAAGCTGGGAAAGCCGTGGGCTGAGATAATGACAGTTTAATAGGGAAAGCAAAAGCTGTACATGCAGGCAAAGCAAAATAAGGAATTAATTCACTGCTTCCCATGGGCAGGCAGGTGTTCAGCCACCTCCAGGAGAGCAGGGCTCCATCCCACGTGACTTGAGAAACACCATCACTCCAAATTCCCCTCCTTTCCTCCTTCTTCCCCCACTTTATATACTGAGCACAATGTCAGATGGTCTGGAATATCCCTTGGGTCAGTTGGGGTCAGCTGTCCTGGCTGTGTCTCCTCCCAGTTTCCCATCACTTTGCAGGATTGTGGCCTGCTTGCCCTGTTTTCTTGCCTGACTTCGAACAATGCCCTTTAGATAATCTGAATTCTCTTGCAAGAATAGTTTAACTCTTCAGTATCTTTGTGAGGGGAAGTATGTGCTTCTAAACATTGTCAAATAAGCAGTGTTATTTGTCTACTCTAGGAAAGACAAAATATTCTTACATAGGGTATTATCCTTACAAACTGGTTTTTCTCTCTGTATGTTATAGATGAGTTCTATATAAAGCTTGGTAGGTACATTTTGATAACTGAACCATTTTAATAATGTGTTAATCTTTCTAACTGAACACATCAGATATTTGAAACTAAACTTAAATCATTTCCCTTCTTCCCTATAGCAAAATTTATTTATCTAGGATCATCTATTTCATCTATTACAGCTTATGAGTAGGTGGCTTACAATGAAAAATGATGGTTAATATTATAAGAATGTTCAATCCAGTAAGTGCATTTTGACAGGCTTTGATGGCTTGAAATCAGTCTTTGTATTCAGAATGGATTACCAGATTTATTTAGTTGCCACAGCATGTTTTTGACTTTATGCATTGTAAGTAAATATTTTGCTTATTTATACCAAAAGCAGTTGTGGCTAAGCACTTACAGGGGTATTTTCAAAACTGCTTGGCAGATTTTAAAGCTCCTGCTAAAGCTGTGATGAGATTCACACTGGGAAACAAAGGCCAGTGTGAGCAGATATGAAACAACTTCTATACTTAATTCTTTGCAGAAAAACAGAAAAGCTACAGTTCAGCATGAGAAATTAACATAAGCACAACCACCTGGAGGTTTATTCATGGATAAAACAATGGAATTTATCTTTGTATCCTTTATTCTTTATTCATGCTGGAATAATGAAGGAGTAGTGAAGCAAACTGGCATCAGGATTCATTTTGTGGAGATTATTTCTGTTTCCCTGTTCCCGTGTGATTCACCACGAGATGCTGTGGGTCTGGCCTGATTAGGCAACTCACTTAGTCCTGATACTGCACTAAATTTTCTCTTATAAAGGTTCTGAACATGCAGTGGCATCACAGGGCATGAAACAGGGAGGCCAGGAGAACCATTGAATATTTCCACCCCCTGAGGATGTGTCAGTGCCAGGCTGGTGCCGTGATCCAGCTCCTTCCTGTTCCTGTGCTCGTGGGGATTGGCAGGGCCTGCTGAGTTCTTGGAAATGAATTGTTCACCATGGCAATAACTGACAGGTCAGGAGGGCTTATTGGATTAATTGTATTATTGATGGCAGTAAAGTTATCTGAATGGGAAGAATCCTGTAACTGCTTCATTTTGAGGGTCAATATTTGCAGGCTCTTGTTTTGCAGTACCACGTATATTGAGGTTTTTAGTAAAGTACACAACCTTCTCACTACTCCTACCTTATAGTGCAAGTTTTTGCTGGAGAGTTACAGAAATAGAACTTTCTACAGATTCTTTCACTTGAAAATCATCTGTCATTTCTGATAACTTAAACTTAACTCAAATTGTATACTCAACTTAAAAAAAAAAAAAAAAAATCCCGATTTCATGGGTTTCAAGGCACAAAACCCCTCCATGGTCGTACTGAGTTTCTGGGTGACTAACACAGTAACACTACACTTCACATTTGTCAGCAGTCTGGAATTTTGCAGGAAATTCAAGACTTTTTTTCTGTCTCTAAAATACTGTCTCTGCCTTGTACTCATGCATTAAACCAAATTCGTGCAGGTGTAAATTCTGGAGCAAATGATCCTGAACTTAATTGATGCATCATCATTTTCTCAATTACGGTTTTTTTTTCAATAGGGTTTTGTTTTATTGTTTTTCGGATAAAAACATTTGTGTGTTCATGCTCATATCCATAAATGACTGACACTTTCTAGAGCTGAGTGGAAGGCTGAAATAACACCGTAATCTGGTGGGCCCAGAGCAGATCCCACCAGCAGGCAGATTACCAGGAATAAATGGTCATTCACCATAACTTTTAAAAATAGGTAATTTGCTGGTTGGTTGCTGCTTTCTGCCAGCTGATCACAGTTTCTCTGGAAAATGTTATTTGCAACTATCAAAATGAACCATTTTATAACCTTGGAGTAGAATATTCTGTCTACCTGTCTTAGCTACTCTTTTAAATGGCATTAAATTTGCTAAACGGTTACCACGATGATCTAGGTAACTTTTGGAGAATGGAGAATACATTTTAATCTTTTATCAGAGTAAACCTTACTATCAAAGCAACTCAGTGGCAGTATCAGCACGAGGATATCAAGTGATGATAATATATGTTGTACAGCATATGTAATGCCAGATGCCTTGGTGACTGCTAAGCCACCAGTGGCAGAAATAGTTCAGACGAGAAGTAATTTCTTGGGCAGGGGGGTGAGATAACAAGAGGGAAAATTTATCTCAGGTTTTGCCTGTTTGTGTTCCATTCTACAAGGAACAAGTGTTAGTGGAGAGGTGCTAGTTTGGTCAGCAAGAACAAAACAAGGGGTAGTTGGTTGTGAATCCACTACTCTCTCTACTGACAAATAGTTGAATCACTTGTAAAGTTTTACAGCCTGTTTTAACTTATTACCTTTTTTTTTTTTTTTTGTGCTTTCAAAAGCAATCTGACAGGCTCTGTTTCTATTAAATGATGTTAATTTCTCTTTTTCCTCTTTAATGCTGAGTGTAAAGTGTAAGTAAAAAATGCCCAAACACACACACAAAAAAACTTTCAAACCTTACTATGCTAATTCCTTTTATCACATTGATGACAGATTTTTTGGTTGTTGGTTTTAAGTTATCCATTTTTTCACAGGAGTTCTCATAGTTCATGAGCCACTGGACTACAAGCTGTGCCATGGTGATTTTTCGTTGATTTTTTGGTTTGTTTCCTGCCTGTTCCACCATTGTAATCTGCTCTTAGTTCTCATAATTAACAGGTAACTAGTAAAGTAGATGTTAGTTTGCCTGTTTTATACTGAAAAAGTTGGGAAGTATTTTTCTGCTGCTTTTGTATGTATTTTTAAAGCAGCTTATTTTAGTAGGAGCCTTGAAAAAACCTTAGAGCTATTATTACACTTTTGAAGATGTGATGCTGTTTCAGTTTTGTATATTAAATTTCTTCCTTTACATGAATATCATGGGTTTGCCCAGAGCTTCAATTATATCTGTAACAACTGAGAGTAACTTCAGTGTTTCCCTGGACATATTTCATGCTGATCAGATATATCAGGGAGGGATGCTGAGATCTGGTTTTCTTTTATCCTTTCTTCAGCTCGTACCCCAGCAACAGCTGCGTTTTCTTCTATTTCCTTAAACCTGCTGTCTTGCTTCTGTTTCCAGATTTAGTAATTTTACACATTTTTGTTTCCTCTTGTGAGACACAATGGGAGGTTGCTTTTGTCTTTGATCTTCGTTTTTCTTTAGAAATCCTACTTCAGCTTCTGAAGGGAAAAAAAATGTTTCTAGTTCTAAGAAATGGAATGTGCTTTAGCAGTTTTGACCTCATTCCCCCAAAATTGTGCCTGTGGGATTGTGTGCTGGGAATTGTAAGGTGGGTGTTACAATGTTAGTGCAGCGACAGGAACACAGGGATGTCTGGGGGCGTAGATGCACCGTCCCATGTCTCATGCACTGAACAGTTATGAAAAAGACTATAAATAGAACCATTTAGGTTGGAAAAGACCTTTCAGATGATGGGATGCAGCTGGTGCTTTGTGTGCCTAAAGAAACACAGAATATCCTGAGCTGCAAGAAACTCATGAGGATTATCAAGTCCAGCTCCTGGCCCTGTGCAAGACCATCCCGAAGGGTCATGCCCTGTGCTTGAGAATACTGTCCAAGTGCTCCTGGAGCTCTGGCAGCCATGGGTTCCTCCCTGAGGAACCTGTTCAGTCCCCGACCACCCTCTGGGGGAAGAACCTTTTCCTGATATCCAGCCTAAACTTCCCCTGGCACAGCTGCAGCCATTCCCTTGGGTCCTGTCAGTGGTCACCACAGAGATCAGTGCCTGCCCCTCCGCTTCCCCTCATGAGGAACTTGTAGACTGCAAGGAGGTCTCCCTTCAGTCTCCTCCGGGCTGAACAGACCAGGTGACCTCAATCACTCCTCTTACGGCGTCCCCTGAAGGCCCTTGAGGGAGGAAAGCAGCTCCAGGTGGGAGCTGGTGATGGTCGGTACGCGGGTGAACTACAGAAGCTGAACCACACCTGGTGTACCAGGGAGTCTGGCAGTGAGACCAGCCCAGGCATCTCTTGGCTTTACGAGGCGTGCTGGTGGTAGAAGTAGCTTGAAGGCATCAGTGCCGGCTGTGGAAGAGCTGCCTGGAGTCATGGAGGTTCCCTGGGTGCCTTGGGTGACATAGCCTGACCTGTGGGACTTGTGCTTCTCCTCGCGGGGGTGGCGAGGAGCTGGTGGCCGCTGCGGTGAGGGCGGTGCGCGGCTGAGGGAAGGCCCGGCCCCGCCGCGCCCGCCGGCTGTGCTCCCGCGCCACCTAGCGGCCCGCGCTGAGGGCCCGGCGAGGGCGGCCGGCACAAACTTGACACTTTCAAAGTGTAAAGTACCGGGAGCGCCTTAAAACGCTAAAAACTGGGGCTGGGGTGTATTCAATGCAGTTGGAAATAATTCCGGGGTAGGATCATGCAGTCCCGTTCTGGTAGCCCCTCACCTGTGAACAGCAGGGCTCTGAGGGTGCATGGTAGCTCTGAGAGCAGCACTGTGCTGCTTGGCTGAAACTCCTAATACTTCTGTTTAATTTTACAGATTACCTGGCAAATATTAATTTACTTGCAAGTATAAAAGAACTTTAACTCCTATCTTTAAATGATTCGTGATAATTTGGAGTTGGACTTCCCCTTTGACACGTGAATATTTCAACTTCACACTCACGCAATTCACATTCCCTCTCCATCTCCCTTCTCCCCCTCCCTGATAAAATAAATATTTTAATTAATCTGTGCTTTGTCTTCAAGGTCACTTCCTGGTACAACAGCGGCTGAATGTGCATTAAATTTGAAGAGGATTTATACAGTACAAACAGTGCAGGTAAGGTGTCTGGCTCTGCTACAGGAGCTGCCACATTAATTTTAGTTATTAATGTAACTTCCACCTCAAGTTTCGTTTTTCCTCCTAGGATGAGTCACATCTGTGGCATTGCTTATCTGAGGTGTGAAACGTGAGTGTTACTGGTGTTGTGTGTTTGTATTATTGAGTCAGTGTTTGAATTTCATTTGGCTTTCTGGATGGTGAAAGGAGGTGGCACATTGGATTGGGTATGCTGGATTCTTAAACTTTCCTAAGTTTCCACTAGTACATTGAATTATTAATTTGATGTATTTAAAATATTTTTCCAGCCTTTTCTCCCTTTTTTAAAATACAAAAATTCATTATGCAAAGACTAAAATTTCAATGTGAGATTTTTTGGGGTTTTTTGTGGCGTTTCTCTCCTTGTTTATGTATCTAAAAAAAGATTCTAGCAAATTGAATTAAAGGACTCTTAAACTGTGTGATACTTGCAGCAGTGAGAAATTCTGCATGTCTGTGTTATCTGCCATTGCCTAGCAGTGGGCATCTCTTGCAAGTAAAATTGTATTTCTGTTTTAATTCCAGTTAGCATGAAGTGTAGCAAATGGGTATTTGTCTCACCTTAGTGCTAAGCAGACTACTTCACTAAATCTCTGAAATTTTAAGGAAATGCCAGACCCTTCTCTTTGAGAAGCACAGCTGTAGCAATCTACTCAAGTTTTAAATAAGGCTTTCTCATGAAGGTCTGCACAACTTCTTACATTGCATGAGATTTCCAAACCCCAAACCTTCCAAACCTCATCTCTAGTTCAGGACAAAAAGAGCTCTCAAATGTTTCCACAGCCATCTACCAGTGCACCTCTGCTCCTTCTCCTGCAAGTAGCTTTAGGGTTTGGGCACACAACCAGTTAAGAGCACGATCATAGTTGAAATGGGTGTTTCATACCAAGTTTTTATATTTTTAGTAGTCTTCCATTTCTTCTTGTGGCTGGGTAAAGGCAATGGCTGTTAGGCAGAGTTGCCAAGGGCCACAAAATTTTATCACATAATGCTGCGATCCTTGTTTCTAAAGTTGTGCTGGTGATTAAATATTAAATAATGCTTAATGTATTAGATAATACTTAAATGTTATGTCTAGATAATAATGAGTTGCACTAATGATTAATATTGCATCACCAATTGTTGGTGCAATTTAAATCTTTAAAAATCTTTTCTTATTCCCAGCTGTTGGATAGAGAAGAGATTGGGATCTCTTCAGTCATCCCTCCCTGTTGCTCACTACTGCTTTTGGGTGTCTTTTTATCCACCCCAAACCTGTATGACAGCTTCTGCTTTTACCAGCAGAAACACTTGGAAGTAATCCAATCATTCCTTCTAACTCAGATCTTCTAATTTCTCCCCCACTCCAGTATTAACGTGTGCATCTCAGGTTCTTTGCATCTGGTTGAAACCTTTCACTCAGACAAACTAGTTGGGTTGCTGGTTAGACATTTAGTTCACCAGAATTATTGTTTGTGGTGTTTTTGTAACTCAGGATAATCATAATGAAGCCTAGGCTAGTCTTAAGTGAAGCAAGGTGGAGATTTCATACAAATATATCTTTTTAATATGCTAAAGAAGTTTTATGTACTGATTTGTTCTGACATACTCAGTGTAACTCTGGTTTTGATGATTTTTTGCCTTTGTATTCAAAAGGATAATCCTTGTTTCGACTGCTTCCCTTTTTTCCACCTTCACTTATGTGGGATTGGCATCTAAAAAAAATAAAAGTAAAAATGATTTTGTAAGAAGTTCTTTTCAGAGCATTTTATTATGACATAGAAGGTGCCAGTTCACCAGAAGGATATGTAATTGGTTCAGAGAAAATTAGCAAGGAAATAAGTCTTCATGAAACACTCTCTTGTGTTAATGCAACTAATATTTTTCCTTTTCAAGGATTTCTGGAGTGTCTACAACAACATTCCTCCCGTGACAAAGTTGCCTCTGAGATGTAGCTACCATTTAATGCGGGGAGAAAGGCGCCCGCTTTGGTACGTGTGCTGTCATCAGCCATTTCTGCGAATGGGCTGTGGAATAGCCTGAAGGGGTGAAAGCTGTGGGACAGGAGGGTCTTGTTTCTGTTGGCTGCAAACACCTGACCTCAAGAGACCTATGAAAGAAATACCCCGAGGTTCTTGTTCACTTTAAAAGTGACTTGTACCAAAGAGTCTTTATTAAAAACACAGACTGTAATTTCATTGTCCACCTCTGGATGCAAATGTACGAAAATAGACTATGAAATAGAAGCTAAGAAATTAGAATGTGACTCTGAATTTCAATTCAGGAATACACAGAATAAGTTCCTTCTATTTGATTTTTTTAGCTTGCACATTAGTTTCTTTCCACTGAAGCTGGTGAAATAACGATGCAAACAACTGATGGTCCTTCACTCCTTTTCACCTGTGCAAAAGTACAGGTGAAGTACATGCTTCATATGCCTATACATGCCCATGCACCTCGGATTAAAAGTAATTTAAGACATTATGAACTGATTCATTGCAGCAAATTCCTACTTGATTGTAGGATAGTAATGGAATACAGTATAAATAATTGATGTTTTCCTTTTAGAAATCAAACTTTGCATGCCTTCTTCCTGTTGCAGTTCTGTCTCATCTCAGAGAACCTCAGCACTTTTTGCAGAGTTTTGATCTTTTTGGCATCATTTACGTAGATTGTGATTGCATTAGGGTTCTTTAACTTGACCATAGTTGTCTAACTTTGTGCTGGCTTACTACAGGAGATTTTTGTCCTCATCTACTGGAAATGTAAATTTTCTAAAGTGAAGTGCATCCGAAGGTCTATGTTACTTTTCTGAAAATGTTGTGACTGGTCAGGGTAGCTAAAGTGGGTATGAAAAAACATTGGTGTCCGTAAAAATCAACTGGGCCATCGTGTGCAGGCCTTCATTTCTTTGTAAGGATGAATGAGAGCATTTGGGGGATTGATTTTTTGGTTTTGTTTTTCCTGTTTTTAGTTTTCATTTGTTAAGTGACTACTAGAGGTGTAAAATGCAAAGATCATTTCTGAAAATTAAACACATTTTTAAACCTATCCAAGTAATTTCACATTTTAGGAAAGGGATTGCAAGAGATTGATCTCATCATCAGTAATTTGCTAACTTTTCAATAATTACTGCCAAGAAGCTTTTCTCAGATTACCATTACAGTATACTGGCCAATTTCAGCATTTTATATTTTTTTTTCTTTTAGATAGAAAGAGAAATCCTGAAGTAAGAATTGAGGATGCAGATTTTTGAAGATGTCCTCCCAAAGTTTCCCCCTCCTTTCCCCAGTATCTGTCAGGATTGGTGGTAGACCATTGGTCCTGAGGAATCTCTATAGGTGTCATACTGGGTTTAGATAGTTCAAAGATAAATTTTTAGGTTATTCCTTTAATTTTGCCTTTACAGAGTTTTAACAGGAAACTAGAAGCCCTAATTTAAAGTCTTAGAAAAAGAATTGTGACAGAATAAACTTGAGAAGCTCACAGGTTAGTGCATTGTGCCTTTGTCATTACAAGGCAGCTTAATGGTTACATCTGCCCTGACCCTGGGCAGCTCCAGTCTTTTTTTAATAAGGGCAATTAATTTCTAGCTGTCACAAAACTGTAATGAAGTGTGCTCATATTCTTTTATTAAATTGGATAAACGGAAGAGTAATAAGCTTCTTCTGTGAAAATATGCCAGAGGTTTTCCAAAATTAAAGGTTACCATAGTAAAATGTAAAATTGTTTTGTGGTTTGTTCCCATACAGTGTGCAGCCACTTCAAAGATCGTCTGTAGTCAGGGAAAATATAAGTATTTTCCAGCACACAAAATTTAGGAAAGGGATTAGGTGTTGAGAGATACAGTTCATATGAACAATGAAAGAATTATTGCTGATGTCAGAAGTCAGAGTCATGCTCCCTGGAGTTAGTAATTGCATTTCAGATGGGATTTTTCTGGGAAAATTAAACCACAAACATAGGGTTATCTCAATGTGCATTTGAATGTTTATTTTCACTGATCCATTTCCCATAACAGGGAAGAAGAAAGCAATGCCAAAGGAGGTATATGGAAAATGAAGGTCCCTAAAGAAAGTACAGTATGTTATATTGACTCTTTACTCAGACCTTGTTTAGTAAGGGAGTTCCTTTAAACTCTATTTGATAAAGCTGTTGTAAGGCTTTTTACTTCTTACATCACCCAACACAACAACCAAACACTGCTTTAACTTCCATAACCTTTTAAAGACAATGAGCAAAAGTTTCTCTTCCAATAATACCATATCTCTTGCTTTAGATAACATTTGGCAATGTATTATAAAACAAATGAAAGCTGCAGTGTTTCCATTTGGAAACATGGTAATTTATAATCACTGTTGTTCTTGAGGCTGCTTATAGGTATACAAAGAAAAACAGACCTTTTCGTGATCATCTATGCTAAATTATATGTTTTTTTCATTTAAAAGCGTGAAAGATGAAGTCTATTCAGGCATATCTTTGAGCACTAATGAAATAACTCTGTTTCTCTTTGCCTCTCTAATCAAATGCATGTGAGGAACTTCTGTGAACTGCCACAAAAAGGAGATTTGACCTCTTCACACATGGTGCTTATGTGTGTAAGTGTGCTCTGGATCAGGCCTTTAAACAGAAAAAGTGAAGTGTCAGAAAAATGTGGCAGCCTTGCAGAAGGCATTAAATGCTGAAAGATGGTATTCAAAATTTCAGCCAAAAGTTAATTGATTTTTGCCTGTGGGCCTTTTCCTTGTATGTGAATTGCAGCTTTCCTCCCCTGGAGTCCCAAGTGGTCACAAAAGACTGAAATTGAAATTGTCTTTTTCCTCCTATAATCCAAGGTGTGAAGATTGTCAGAACTGACAAGTGGTTTGGAGAGCCTGAATTACTGGGCAGTGAATTTAGGGACCCCAGAGGCCTTGTTTTTCAGAGGCTGAATGACAGCCCCTTTTTGATATGAAGGTACTTTTGATCTCTCAAACTATGCACCACATGGCCTCAGTCACTTCTGAAAGGTTTGCTTGAAGGTGAACTTCAGTCAGCTTTCAGTGCCTTGTAAATAGCAGAAATAACACCTTTATGCCTGTTTCTCATTTTTTTGGCTTCATTCTTCATCACACGTGGGCACAGCTTCTCCTTGGCTAAGATGACCCATCTTGCACAGACCCAAGAATTTATTATATAACACAGCATGCACTTGCAATAAGTACTCCTTTTTGTCTAGACAACCTCAGAAAGAGAAGACATTCAAAACAGGGCTAGCAAAGCTAACTTTTAATTTAAGAAATAATAATGTGAAAGTAACATTCTTCTGCCTCCTTAGGCTGCAGTGTGGAAAGAGCTACTGCTAGCAACTATTGGAGAGCAGTTTACCGATTGTTGTGCAGCAGGTAATGATTGACACGTTCCTCCATCATTTCTTTTCACCATATTTGCTTCTCTTCTAAGCATGAATATCTGATTAAAGTGGCTGTTACAGTGACAGTGAATATCCTGTTAGGAATTGTCTTTCACTGGCTATCATTCCATAAAAATGAATGGTATTTTGCAAGTTTACAGAGCAGTTCAGCAATAACCTTTCAAACGGTGTCTCTCACACCCTTTTTTATATCGATAGGGTTGTCTTGGGGTCACTTCAAGCAAATATATGATATCCTGCTGTCCACAGACTTGGTTCTTGCCCTTGGCCACGCGCTTCTGACACCACCTTTGTGTTATTGTTACTGACCCTTTCCTTGGGATGCACAGAGCAGCTGTGCCATGGAGCTCACAGCTGGAGCAGCCGCTGCTCCCAGCTGTGGTGTGGCCCTGGCACTCTCCATAAAGCTGCATCCTGAGCACTTCACACCAAAAAGGGCTTCTTCAGCATAGCACCAAGTTACCAGCACTGGCAGCAGCAGCAGCCTGATTGCTTATTAATTTCATTAATTTTGTTTTTCTTTTTTTTCTGTTGCTGCTTTGACAAAATGTAAAGGAAAAACAGAGCAAAGTCTGGAAAAACTGGTGACTGATCTCTACCAGGTACTGTTCCTGGGGTTTTAGCTGTTTCACCCTCATCCACTCATTTCTGCCTGTAGACATCATTGTAGGTAAATTACCTTTAGTAGTTCATTTAGCTGACCTTACTGGAGGGAGTCTTGTGATTCCCTTCTAATCAAGTCTAAGAGTGCTAATAGCAAAGATGAATAATCCTATGGCACTTCATAAAAAACACCATGAGGTAATATTTCCAATAGCTTCTAAAAACAGAGTTTCTTTCTGGTAACTACTTTGTCTGGTTTGAACATTGGTATTTTCCTCACTGGAGATTGCTCTTTTTTTCACATCTTCATTTTTTTTTCCAGTTTTGGGACACTGTTTCATAATACGTAAGTAACAAATTAGACATGTCTCACTTTTAAAGTATTCCTTACTGGTTCTTCCCCTTCTGTGCAGATGATGAAGTAATAGGGGTTAGTGTCAGTGTTCGTGACCGTGAAGATGTTGTGCAAGTCTGGAACATGAATTCCTCTTCAGCAAGTGAAGCAAAAGTTTTAGAAAAGATTCATAAACTTCTCCCACACATGTCTTTTAAAGCGGTCTTTTATAAATGTAAGTATTTTGTACTGTTAATTTCTACCTTCATTAGAAAAACAAGATACTGGTAGGGTATTTCTATGGGAATATGCCTGATTCATCATTAATCACTTGGGAATGTAGCATCTGTCATTGCATTAAAATTATGTCCCTTCAATGTAGAAGTTAGCTATCATTCAAAAAATATTTTTAATTTCATCGTAGAATCTGTTTTGTTTCATGTTTAATATGCCTGATTCACATATGAAACAAATCTGTCAATAACTCTCAAGGCTACATACTGTCCAATTTAAGTATTCATTTAGAGGAACCATTTACAGTCAGGCTTTTAAAGGATCTCATATTTTAGGCTGCCTATAAATGTATTATCAAATAGTGTATTCTGAAAGATCCCTTGTTGGCACACTGTGTTCTCCCTTGACTGATTTATACATTTTTATCTTCTCTTTTTTTAAGCTTCTCAACTCCTTGACAGAGTTTACATGTTCTTCTATTCTTTTTTTTCTCCCTTCTCTCTTCTCTAGCCCACAGAGAGCATCACGCTTTTGAAGGCTGATGTGGAAAGCATTGAGTGCATTGTATGCCAAGATCATTGGTTCTTATTTGGTGTTTTGAGCTGGTCTGGAAAAGGAGGAGGATGGTGGAAGCCATGGTGCTACATGGGGTTGGCCCTTCTGAGTTTCTGACATTTCAAACTGGCCTATTGCTACTGAAAATGAAAAAAACCCAAACAGTTGCCTTGACCACTAAATACATGATTCAATACTTCATGTTGAGTCAATGTTTTTAATTCTTTGTTTTTTCTTTAAAAAAATATTTGGCCGCTTGTTTTTTCAACCTCATTGTATTTGTTCCCATTTCATTAAGATAGTAGGCTTTCTTTTCTTCTGTGCTGCACTTAGTGAAAAGCAAACATGCACAGAGATGCTATGCTGCTTTTCCAAGATGTGCTGTACATAGAGGAATCCTGGCTTGGGGAAATGTGTTTTCAATTTTCGCTTTAACCATTCCTATCATGTTAAAATTTACTCACTGGTTTTGTCCCAAGAGAGAAAGAAATTGCACTGCATTTATTCTAATGTTCAGTGTAATCTGGTCTTGCACTAACAGCACATACTGTAATGTAAATAGAAAAGGGTACCTTAAATGAGCAGTTAAGGAGAACACATTTATATTGGGACTAACCCTGTGTAGGATGATATTAATGTCTTTTAATTGTATTGATTTCAGAAGAGCCCTTGTTCATGCTAGAATCAGAAATTTCTCAGTAGGAAACCCTGCAAACCCCACCCCTCTTATTTAAGGGTGATAGGATGTTTATGGTTTTATATTGTATGCTCTCTTATTGTACCTTTCTGTACATTCATGAAAAAGTGCCATGAATAATTTCTAATGAATTGTACAAACTGGATCTATCCCTCCCACTTCCTTAAGTATGTCAGGCCCATGTCTGCAGCCATTAGATCAGTGTCAGAATTTCTGCTGACTTCAGTGCAAAGGAAGCCATCCCATTGTCTGTAGTTTCAAGTCCTCAAAACTTCCTAAGTGACCTTTTTAAAATAAACAAAAAATACAGAAAAGAAATTTGTGCTGCAGCTTGAATAGGAATATAAACTGTATTAACCTTTAAATGTTTGTGTGTATTAACTATTTGAGGTGTTTTAATATACTACTAAAGATTGATGTGGTTCCTTTTACAAGAAGCTGCAAGGTAGAGATGACCATACCCTCTGCCAAGCACTCCTTCCTCCTTTAGAGATTTTTGTCTGGCAGCTCTTCAGGTTGCACTGATTTCCACATCTTTTGTATATTAAGAGGCAGCCATAAAAATCAAATAAATTTAAAAATAAATATCACACATTTGAGATTTTTTTCTTTTTTTACTACTTTATCTTGTACTTACAACTCTAACTTGTATTTATGGATTAAAACTGTGTCGTTAATGAGCATTACTAATTAAACACATTTTCTGAAATCCAAGTGTCTTGCTTCTGTAATTGCTTTCTGGGATGAAATGTTACTGGTCTTGCTTTTTCAAACTTGTATATTTTACATTAAAACTTACTCTGTTAAAAGCTATTTTGTTCGTAGATTAATTCTTTTTTCAGTGAAGAAGTGTGAAGTACCAGTGGATACTTGCAGGGATGTACCTGGACAGCCTCCAGGCCTGTGTGATGGAGGGGAAAAGTGACTTCAGAGAAGTGAGGGTTAGAACACAGTGAGAAGAAATGTTTTCAACTGCATGATGAGCAAGATTTCTCACTTGAAATATTTCCCTGTCTTTGGAGGAAATGTAAGTGGAATACTAATGGGGAATTAATCATGCACTTTTCCCTCTGCTTCCTTTTACTTTTGGAAACAAGCCACGGCCTCTTATTTCTTCCCCAGGTTTGTTTTCAGGATGGATGTTGATTCCGGTAGAGTTGGAGCTGCTAGCAGAAGGGGCTGATCTGGTGATGTCACTGGAACTTGCTAGTTTAAGGTATTACTTTATTCATCCAACTGAAGGCAAATATTTTTATGTTGTTGCCTTGTTTGCCTCTTTAATATTAAAGACCTCTCAGCTTCAATGTTGGGTAGAGACTTAAAGACATCATTCTAACTGGTAGGGTAGGGTAGCTACATGCTGACTATCAAGGTCCATATTGCAAACTGTTGTAAATTTTTCATTCAACTTAGTTCCTAGTCTATACAATCAGGGATTTAATTTGTTTTCTATATGGCTTAATTCTGATGGCATTTGTTGTTATTACTTAGAATAAGGCTTGATGGATATCTTCTTAACTGAAATTCAGTGTATCTTATGCCACAATCCAAGATTGGGCTTGGATCAAACTGGGTAGCGCAAGTTCACAGGAACACGACAAATTGCATATTGCAATCTTGCAACCATTGATTTTTAAGACTTAGTAGAATTTCTGAACTATCCTTTCACCCCTACATCTGTGGGGATGTATTTATACCAAATGATGTTGAACAGTTAATTTGGATACTCTTTTAAATATTCATTATTTTCACCTGGAGATTTGCTTTATTGAACTTGATTAAATGAGCCCCCTAGTACTTCAAAATCTTCTGAATTGTTTAAATGGATATCAGAGAAGTGCCTACAACTTCCCATCAAAATTAATTTCTGCTGGCATTTCAATGTAAAATTAAAACATTTAACTTCCATGGTGACAGACTGCAAAGAAACTCCAGAGTAGCTGAATGAAAGAAACCTGCTTCCCTCTTGGGGTGGGAACAAGCCCTGGCTGATCCCTCCCACACTGGAATGGTGCCCTGAGGCACTATCCAGAAAGGCTGAAGCTTTTTCCATAGCTGGAGCAGTTGCCTCTTTTACCCAGGCTGTTTTGTGAATTTTGTGGAAAATTAATCTACTTGATACACCTGGGAAGCCAGGTGAGATGAGAGTTAAGAGGAGAATTCTGGTTGTGTTTAGAAGTGTTTATGGCATCTTGTAAAAGTGCTCACAGCATCCTCCTGGGGAAAGCTTTGATGGTGGGTGGAGGGTGGTGCGGAGCCGAAGGGGCACTGCCGGCCTCTTGCATGGGCTGCACAGAGGAAGGAAGGGGATGCAGCCCAGGGGAGCACAGGGGGAGAGGAGATGCTGGCCAGGCTGTGGTGGAAGCCACCTGGGCAACTGGAGCCAGGAGGGAGAGCCATGGACTGGTGAGAGAAATGAACAGTTTAGTGCTTCTGAGTGTTACACTTGTGCTGGTCTGCACCTTCCCAGGGCTGAAGACAACCACTGGCAGCAGGTGGGGACCAAGCTCTGATGCTCCCCCCACTTCTGTGGGCATCGCTAATAGCTCTCTGGGGCTCTCCAGGCTGCAGCACAATGGCTGCTGGAGGGATTAGTTGGGAATTTCACTTAACAGGGATGAAGGGCTGTCTTCTGGGGCTGGCTAATTAACAGGATTTTACTCTAGTAATTAAATAGCAGTTTTTTGAACACAACTTAGTTGATGAAATCTTTGGAAAACATAACAATTAGCAGGCAAGGAAGGGCAGCTTTGCCTCAAAAGCCTGTCCCCAACCAGTTGCTGGCATGGTTTTAACCTTTCATTCCCCAGCAGAGACAGTGTTGACTATTAATTTATTTGGGTTTGCTGCTGTTGTTGGACAGCTTGTTCACCCTCTGCTGTCACAGCAGCTGGTTCCTCTAGAGTTTCATCTCAGCTGAAGGGGCTTGAAATGTGCCACATGTTGCTCTCTCTAGCACTGCCTTCCTCAAAGCCAGCACTGGAGGACAGGAGTGTTTGCTGCCAGACAAAAGAATATTTTTATTTTTATAGTCTTTCTATGGCAGATTAACCAGAGGGGATGAAATCTAAGAGTTGTCTTAAAACATAAACCTGACAGAGGAAAATTATTGATCCCACACATCTTATATAAACCCTCTCATCTGCACACACACATGGAAGGGGGAGGCACTTTCAGTTGGAAATTGTTCCTGTCTTCATCTCTCTACTTCTCCCTGTCTTGTAATGATTCTCTTAGGACAACGAGGATGAGGAAATTAGATTAGACAAACAGTGGGATATTCCACAGTTTGCTATAAAAGCCACCTCCAATCTTTGCTACACTTTGACAGCTCTCAATTTCTTAATTTGACAAGGTAATGAACACCGGATTATTTCTGAAGCCGTATGTACCACAGCGCAGGGGAATGGGGGCTGCGCTCTGCACGGGGACTACCCACCCCAGCACCTTCCTCCCACCCAGACTACAAAATCTCATCCCTGGGAGGGAGGTGGTGTGTGCAGGAGCTGGAGCTGGGAGCTGTGGTGTTAGTGCAGGGCTCTGCAGGATGCTCCCGTGCCGGGAGACGAGTGGAGCGGCCTCGGCTGCGTGTATCGTCTCCAAGAAGCCGTGCAGCAGCTTTTGACCTCCCCGTGTTTTGCTTGGCTGGGCACTACATTGTTCCCTTCCCCTGTCCCCGAGGCTGTGCAGACAGTGGAATGGGCTGGCCGAACCAGCCAAGCTAAATACAGCAGGAGACATCCCGTGGGTACCTCCCAGGCACAGCATTCCTGGAGTGGGCGGGTGGGGATCCGTGCACCTGCGTGGCTCTTGAGCCCAGCTTGGTGCTCTGCTCCTAGTCCAGGGGCAGGAAAAAGGGCTTTAAATGTGGTGGGGAAACTACCAGCTATTGGGAACAGTATCAGTGGGAAGTGCAGCAGTTCTGGAGCAACCCTGAGGTGTCCCTGCACAGTGCTGAGGAGTTTCAGGTTTTACTGCTCCCTCTGCAAACTGCCCATTACAAGCCCAGTGCCTGTGATGTGCTCTGTCCCATGGAGGAACTGGGAGAGTATCCATCAGCACACCGAGGCTCCTTAAATAAATAAGCACATGGGAGCAGGCTGGAAGTGAAGAAGGTATCATTCATCATATGAGGGGGCCTGGAGTATGTTCAGCTCATAATGTGTAACAGAGTTATGAACAGGCATGGGACGGATCCCCTTCTTTTTGGATCATGATTCTTTGTAATAAACATGCAAGACAATTTGTATAAAATAGTGAGGATTCTTTCCTAGAGAAGTCATTTAAAGCTATATTTGTACTTTGGTGAACAGCTCTGAGGAATGTTTTGTAGTTACATTTCCATACAAGTGTGCAAAGAGAAAACAACACGGTCAGCAAGTGATGGATGGTGCATGTAATCCTGTGCCATGGTGTGCCCTCCCTGGGTAATCATACTCCATGGCCTCCCACCAGGGAAGCCCCCATCCTGGCACCCCTGCCTCCCCGCTGGAGCTGTCACAGCTGCGGGGTGGATCACACTGTAAATCCCATCAGAGGTAGAAGGGATTTTTCCTGCATGTCTTTGGTCACAAACTAGGGGGTTTGAAGTAGGAAAATCCTGACCCAAATGCTGGCTCTTAGCAACTTTCAAGGTAATATTTGCCTGTGAAAGGACAGGGTGCCCTGCCAGGTTAACGGGGAAATGATCCTGCATTGTGGCACAGGCACGGTCTGCACAAAAAGCTTGATGGCTTGTGGGTTTTTTTCACTTTGGGGTAATTTTGAGGGGACTTGTTTGTTTTATGTGCATTCAGTATTTCCCAGCCAGCTTGTTAATCACTCTCTACACCCTGCAGCAGTGCCACTCTTCTGGCTTTTTGTCTTGGATCCCCCACACTCTTCCTGTGGCTGTGGTGAGGGTCAGCTGGTGACTCTCCTGGAGTTTCTCCCAGCAGGACACCTGGCAATGGGAGCACAGGGCGGCCCCTCTCTGTGTTTTCAGAAGCAATCAGGGTTATGTTTCTCCCTCTGGTGTCAAGCTAACTGCAAAAGTGATGTAAGCATCTTCGTCCTGCTTCTTAGAAAAGAGTTTATCTCTGCTGATTGTTCTCCATCCTTGAGTTTCCTTGGAAGGCTCTTACGTTTCTAAAGTTTTTAAGTATTTACCACTCACATTTAATCTTTGTGGAGTTTTGTTTTTTTTTTTTTTTTTTTTTTTTTTTTTTGTTTTTTGTTTTTTGTTTTTTGTTTTTTGTTTTTTTTTTTTGAGAGTTTATAAATGTTAAACAGCTCAACAAGAAAACACCTGGCAAGGAGCTGAAAGCAAGTGGAACTCCCGTGAAAGACTGGCACTGGTGCGGCCATGAGATGGCACTGCGACATCAGGCATGGAAGTGAGCCGCTCCATCCCGCCGGGGTATGCGGGGAAGTACCTTCCTGGAGGGAGAAAAAATGCCAAGGAAGAGAAGGGACTTATGTAAGGATAATTCTGCTATTAGTCAGGAGGAGCTGTCATGGAGCCGTGTCTGGACTGGACTTTTCCTGCTTATACAAAGCACATAACGCTGTAGGAATTCATGTATAAACAGTGCAAATAAGAGGGGAGGGTGGTTAAATTATGAACAGCAGTAAGGAAATAGATTTTCTTTAACTGTTGCTGGCAAATTCAGAAAGTCTTTAATTTCTGGGGGATTTCTGAACACAACTGCATGCTAAAAATAATCATGGTATAACTTTTTTCTGGACTTGTGTGTTTCTCCCTTTCTTTAAACATACAAAAAGTTTAAAACAAGCTGTAGGAAGAAACTCTCGTGGCTGGGCAGGTTTGCAGCTGGAGTGCCAGCCCTGGTGTTTCTCCTTAGGGATGGGATCTCTTCCCAGGGCTCTGAACTCCTGGTAGGACATAGGAAAAGCACTTTGTGTCTACAGTGAGGCAAAGCAGCACACTGCTTACAAAGGGCCAGGTAACCCTGGTGGTATCGAGTGACATCTCTGACACCATAAATGAAATACTCTTGAAAAAATGTTTTGCCAACCATTTTGCTCAAATCCAGGCAGAAAGCATGGGATAGGGCATGCTACAATTTGTAATTAATTGTAATTAAATTACACCATGGAGGGGTCCTCTATATGCTGTGAGTGGCTTCTCCCTTCTCTTGAGCTAAATGTAATAGCTGCTTTTCCCTCTCTTCTCCTCACCTAGGAATGAGCTCTTTTGGTGCTCAGACAAGTCCTTCACCAGATCTGGCTCTTGGAAAGTGAACACATCTCATCAAATGCATTTCTGCACTCAGAAAGTAAGGGTGGGCTGCATCTCCATGGCTTCCCTATGGTGCTGACCAGGTCAGAAGCAATTCTGAAGAAATAGGTAAAGCCCATCCAGGTGAGTGAGCTGGGGGTGGTGTTTTGTGTTTCCTGCTCCACAGCACAAGGAGGGATTGGTAACTGGGACCAACAGTGGGATTTTTCCTTGCTCATGTGTTAAACCATCCCGAGGACCTGCATTTTCCTGTGCTCCCTAGAGGAAAAGAGCTTTGGTAAGGAGTAGCCTGGTATAGAGGCCAGCTTGTCAACAGAGAAGCTCTTTCAGGGCTGTAACAGGTTGCAGAAATCCACCTGAGCTCAGAGACATCATCGCTGCCACTGCTGATTGAGGTCTGCTTTTCCCAGGCACCATAATCTGTGTTATCCCTGCCCATTACATTTAAAAAAAAAACGAAAAACAAAAAACCAGGCTCTCGTACTTGACCCACATTTGTCTGAGGTCCCTTTTTCTTCCCTATTTTTGTCCTCAATATGTGTATTTCAGTGCAGACAAGGAGCAGAGACAGGACACGTCTCCTTCCCGTGCTGCTCTGAGCCTAGCAGGCAGCCACTCCTCCCGGCACTGCCATACTTGGGGTTGGGCTTTATTTCTCCAAAGGCACAAAACTTAGTTTTTAAGGGTGTTTTTTAAATGGGACTTTGGGGAATAATTACCCTTTATGCTACTTCAAAGAAGTCCCCAGCACGATTAGCTGTACCCTCAGAGGACTGTGCCTGTTAGCAAAATACGCTGGCTTAAGCATCCTGTGAGTAATACAGACTTTGAGTGATGGTACTTAGTACAAATGGGCCAACGATCACATGCTTGAGTCTCCTAAAGCCATTCAGGAGATTTTTGCACCAATTGCAGCCTATTCATCAAAATAAGATGCCAATAAGTAAACCATTACAACGCTTTCAGAGGGGAGTGTGCAGAGTAAAGTAGGGGAATTCTGCCCCCAAATGGATATTCAATCTTACAACAAGGATTGTATATTAAAAAAAGGGGAATGCCTTGGCTCCTGGCCATACTGTGATCCTAGGGATAATGCTTTATCGCAGTTATCTTTCAGCTGCTTTCCTGCCTCTGCCACATGTGGACATTGAAACAACATGAACAGTCAACCCCAACAGTAAACCATTTTTAAGAGAGCATGTTTTTTGCTGGTTATATCCTGAGCTCTTGAGTTCAGGTTTCCCAGCTTTTTCTCCATGCTTCCAAGGATTTATCAGGTACCCCAAGTATTTTTAAGGGAAAGCCAAGTACCTTGGCTGTCTGACCGTAGGACATGGTGTTTTAAGGAGCCAGTTCCCTGCAGTGAAGCCTGCAGGAGCTGGCAGCACCATGGTGACAAATCATGGGGTTGGGATTCACCTGTGGGGAGCATTTGGTGCAGGCAAGTGACCTCTGACTTCACAGTCGAGCTGTCTGCATGTACCTGGTAGCAGTGATCCAGGAGCTGACATGGGGATTTTTGGCTGCTGTGGGCATCCCATGGAGGAGCTTATACTGCTGTGCAAAGGACAGGTTTTGAAGGGCCACCAAAAGGACAGGTCATGGTGAGAGGCCCAGGCTCCCTTAGGTGCCAATGGCAGAGAGGTGTCATGCAGTCCATGGTCATAGCCTGAACGACACAAGAATCAAAGTCCACTAGGCTTTGGAATGGGAGGGCAGGAGTGCAGGGAAGCTCTTCCCTGCTCCAGATTATTTCCATCCCAATCAGCCCTGTCCCTGCTGCCTCACCCACACCGGTGTGTATGGCTTTGTGTTTAAACCATTACAAATGCAAATGATCCTTCTCAATTACAAAAGCCTGTTCGAACTGGCATCTCTGAAGGAAACTCTGAAAGAACTCCTGGCACAGCTCTTCTTCAAATATTTGGAAGCTTTGCTAAGTCTCCTGTAACAAAGACAGGCGCAACCTCCTGCTCCTCACCACCCTCCCTCCTGTGAAGCTGGGTGCTCTGCCAGAGTACATCGAGAGAATGTCACTGCTTGAATGGTGACTGTGTGACACAAGGGGTGGCAACGGATGTGGATGCCACCTGGGACAACAGCAAAACTGTGGTGGCTGTACTGCAGCCCATCTCCAGGTGCCCTGCTTATGTGTTGCTGCCACGGAGCAGCACCTTGGGAAACACTTTCCTTGCTTCAGTACCCAAGTTTCTCTCCTTATTTTCTTGCTTTGTCCTGCTGCATTGGCCTGAACTTTGTTTCCCTATTCTCTGCCACAGGATCTCTCTGCACTAAAGATGCCCTGGGGCAGTGAGCTGTGGTCCGGCTGCCCTCCTTGCTGACACCAGCCAGGCACTCCTGACAAAAGGATGGGTGCGCACATTGGGAGAGCAAGTCTCCTGGCCGATTACAGCAGATGGAAATGAAATGAATGATTAAATAAACGTGGTGGCCACTGCACACCCTCCCTCCAACAGTACTTCCAAAGCACTGAAACATCCTATTTCAGATTTGATATCTGCTATCAATTGAGATTGAAGGTATTGATCCAGGCTGATTGCTGGGGACAATCAGTAAGTGGAGGGGTAATTGACTGTCATGTCTCTCATTGATTGGGCAGCACAGTTCACAGCAGCCAATATTATTTTCAAGCACTTTGCAGCATCTCCTTTAATAAAGAAATACAGACTTTAAGTAACGGTGATTTATGTGCACTGCCATTTAGAGGGTGGGTGAGGACATTCTTAGCTGACATGTCCTTGCCTTAAACAAACTGAAAGGTGTCACCAGGAGTGTGCTGGAGCAGGAGAGCATGGATTTTGGTTTGCATGTGTCACTGTGAGCCAACACCCTGCTGTGGGACCATCCCACTCCTTGCTGTTTGGCTGCAGCAGATATTAACAGAGGACCTCTGGGACAGCAAAGGCACTGCACATGGGCCAGGAGAGTGTGACCTCCTCTCTAGGTTGTTTGAAATGTTAAAGGAACAAATATTTTATACCATGTGTTCTAGGGCTTGTTAGCAGCTGATCCAGAAAAGCTGTCCTGGGAGAAGAACAAATTGGGAAACATCCCAAGCTGCTGCAATCAAATCCACAAAAAGCTTATATAAAATTTTTACATATAATCAGAAGGATGGAAAAATTACCTTATTCCCTGCTGTGCACTTCAGATTAATATAGACAAACATTATTCAGTCCTAATACTTATGGTGACCATGAAACCTCTTTCTGTACTTACCAGGAAAAGGCAGATAAAATGGCTTTTCTCTTGGAGGAGAGACTGGTTTAGCAGTCTGCCAACAATGTCTGCTGTTGATTTTTACCAATCTGTCCTACCTGACATTGTTGCCCCTCATCTGCAAGTTCTTTTGGGTAGGGACTGCTCCCTGTGAACAGAGGTCCAGTGAAATGAATGGGATTGAGTTTTTCAGTGAATTCTTGTACCTAAATACCTCAGTGAACTTGGCTTTGGAGTGGGTTCAGGGATGAAGGTCCCAATTTTGACTCCACAAAACCCAAAACCCAGAACTGGTTACATTCCAGTTACAGCTAAAGCAAAGCAGGCTGCAGAGTTACTGTACATGCTGGTTTCCCACTTGAACATTGTTTACAGGCAGATTTGGAGGCTTTTTTGTGTTTGTCTCAGATTTCCCAGTGTCTGGCAGCCTGTTGGGAGCTGCCAGATGTCCAGAGACGCTGACCTCGCCTTCTAAGCATGCACAAGCTCTTTCACTGCAGGCTCAAAGCAAGCCCAGTGCCTCCAGCACCATGGGGTTGGCCATGCACGTGGTGTCTGGCCCTTTGAAGAGTGTGGAGGAAGCCCAGGAGATGCCAGGGATTCTGTCTAAAGCCCATCCCAGCAGCACAGCCAGCTTCAGTCACTGTGATGCATCCTGAAGTCCTTGTCCTAGTGGGCAGCACTATTTGTTCAAGTCATTTGAGATTCAGGAGCAATATTGTGGTGGGAAAACATGCAGGAAGAAGCCAATGGATTTTGTGAATGCACATAAAGCATGAAGGCAGCTCTGACAGATGTGTATCAGTGTGTAGTCACTGTTCCTCAAGCACTTGCTCTAAGCCCCAAAGTTGTCTTCTTCCTGACAAATGGGACTTAATGAGCTGCCCTTGACTTTACCCAGATTTCTCATTAATTTCATTCCCAGCTTTCAGGTGGTCAAACCCCATTTCAGTGAGTTTTGGGCAATTCTCACCCACCGCAGATGCTGAGTCGAGCTGTTCCTCACCTTGGGTTTCAGTGTGTTAAACAGCTCAGCCCAACCTGCTTTTGGTTTGCTTTGACTTTTTGGTGCTGCTGGTGAAGCGAAACACCCATCTCTCATGTTGAGGGCAGGGCTGACTGGGGAAGTCACTGAAGCCACCGAAATTTCACAGTGACAGGTGGCAGCCCCGCGGGCATCGCTCATGAGTCAGCCACGCCGCAGGGCAGCGAGGGCGCCTGAAGAGGTTTCTCATCCCACCCAAGTTTCCTTTCCTGGGAAGCAGGGTGTCTCTGCTGGGGTGCGTGGGCTGTGTGAGCTCCCAGAGAGTCAAACCCAAACTGAGCTGACGGAATAGCTGTAGTCTCAAGCACCCCAGCAAAAACCTCCTCTGCTGGAGGCTTAAACTGCTGATTACACAGAGCTGGCTGGCCCTGGGTCACAGTCGAGATGCTGGCTCAAACCATGGTTAAATGTGCAAGAGAAACTGAAAAAATGCTGTGCCAGATGGGGTCAATGCATCAGCCACTTCAGAGAGAGGTAAAACCTACAAACAGCAGCCATGTGTTGCTTACTCCCCCTCAATCTTTTCTGTTAATCCCAACAATCCCATACTGGTGTGTTTATGGAAGTGTAAGACTGGGATCCCCTCCGACCCCTCTTAAAATAATTTGTGTGAGAGCTCCACACATGCTTTTAGTGAGCAACTGCACTCTTTCCATTGCATCTGCTGAAGAGGGGATGATGAGAAGGAGGAAGAGAAAGGTTGTGTGAACCAGCAGTTAACACTGAAGGACAAAAACATAAAAAATTTCCAATGTCACAGCATTAATTTACACAAAAAAACCATTTCTCGTTATGGAGTGGATATATTGCAGGAATATACAACCGGACAAGCAGGGCAAACACATGCTACAGTGAAATAAGAGTTAAACAAGATCAAATCATCCCTGTGATGGATCATTAAGGATGTGGAGTCTAAATGTGTGGTAAAATTACAGCATCATGAAGATGCTCCCGTACCAGCAACTTATTTTACATATTGCAAAGTATAGAGATAATTCCTAGTAGCAAGTGTACACAAAGACTAACCCATCCCACAGTGAATGCACATTTGGACTGTTGGACAAGGTGAATTTTGAGGGGTGAGGGGGACTGAGTTGAACTGCAGCTGCCTGGGATTACAGCTGCCTTCAGCTGGAAATGGGACTTGTCTCCCTGCAACCTCCCCACCTCAGCCCAGCCATGTGTACAGCAGGGGCAGATCAACAGGGAGTGAGAAGGGTTAAATAAACAGCAGAGCCCAGACTAAATAGGTAAATGCTGGAGAATTCTCCTTTTTAACATGTATATGTATTGTAAAAAAATTTAAGGTAACATTCCTCCTGCTAATTAGTGTTTCCTCGGCACTGCGAAAACTACAGCTGTAGGAAGAATTCAGGAAAAGTAATCAGCAGCACAATTAAGCAATCTGCCATAATGACAGAACACAACATTAGGGATAGAATAATCAGAAACATATATTTTTCCTTCTTGATTTTCACTTCACACCCAATGATTTGTCTTTGCAGGGTGTATATAAAGCAATGCCTGATAGAAATGCCCATATTTCTCTGCTACAGCTTGTAGACCTTGCTGCAGTGAGGATGCCCATGTTAATTCCTGCCAATCACTTACAACTAATGTTATTCTCACTGTAATTTTTGAAAACCTAATGTTTGATCTGCTTTAATCCGAATTTTGCCATTCTGTCTCATGTAAACTCCTTGCACTCCTTTAAGTTAGATGGTCCAACTCCTTCAAGTGTAAGGCATTCAGACAAGAAATCCTGGAGCTGAGGTCCCTTTTTTTCCTGGCAGCCATCCCACCAAGGGAGCAGATCAGGGAGATGCTTCACACTGTTTCTGCAACCTCCAGCTCCTGCTCAGGAGAGGAAAACGCCTACACCTGTGAGCAGACAGTGAGGGGAATGGGCCTGACCTGCTCCATCTGCACAAGCTGTTTTCCCAGAGCTCCCTCAGGCTATAGGAGCCCACAAAGAAGGTAAGCTCCCCTCTAAGGAGGTTGTTTGGAAAGGAGAAGGGAAATATGGCCCTTGAGAAGGGGCTTCCATGCATTTCGGCTCTCTGCCAGTCATGGATCAAGGCTGGTTGGAATGAAGCCACAGGAGAGAAGAAAGCTCGTGTGTTGCTGTGGGAAGGTAGGTCTTTTCCTTGGGTTCTGCTCAGGGTGTTTACTGGCTGCTGGGAGGGGGCTCTCATGAAAAACTGGGAGAGAAGCAGTCTTGGGTGTGTAAGGAGTGATCTGTGTGCTCTGGTAACCCACAGTGATTAACAGTGGGACTTTGGTGAGTTTTGTGGTGGTATTTCCCAGGAGCTGATGAAGTTACTGGAGAAGGCCACCATCGTTTCCCTGGGAGGTGGCAGCACCGTGGTGGCGTTCCAGGATCCTTCCAGGATGGTGGAGCAGGTGGGATTGCTGCTGATGGTGTCTGGATGGAGTGCTCAACATGTGCTCTGTTCAGCTGGGGTGTGTTGGTGCCCTGTTATCCTCACACAATCATGGATTTCCTCCTGCTTATTTCCATATGGAACTTTTGCTTCCTAGTGCCTCTTATGGCAAGAGTTGGCTGGTCCTGGTGGTTCATAGAAGTGGCTCAACTTTGTAACCTCTGGTATGAGAGAAGGCCTCAGGTGTTTTGAATTTACATGTGGCTGCTAAAAACTTAGCTTCCGTCAGAAAGAAACTAGGAACTGTAAATGTTACATTGAGGAATCTTTAGAAATGCAATTCTCTGATTTGCATCCTACATAACCTAATGAAAGACAACTATGAAGTTACATATTTTGAGAATTAAATTTTCATGATGGGATAAGCGCAGCTGGAAGCCCAGCCCTTTTATAACCTGAAAAACTTCTATTTTTGCCTTAAGGGATAAGCTTGAGATAAAAACTTAAAGAAACACCTAACACTGAGGAGCCCAACACCTCCTCATATGCAGGAAGATGTGAGTTCCACCTGCTTCAAGCAGTAATGAAAAATCTTGGTGCCACTTAAATCAGTTTCTGGTATTTGTCTTAGTATGGCAAAAGATCAGGTCTCTTGGTGGCCAGATTGTTCTGTCACTAAAGCTGGTGAAAAGTCACATTACCATGACCCCTTCCAGAGCTCTCAAATGAGAGCTGATATTATTCTGCATGTTTCCTTTCCATCTGGGACTCTGACTTGCAAACAAAGATACACAGAGCTGTTCCTCCTTTTCCTGTGTGCCCATGTTAGTGGAAATCGTTGGGAACACCAGGTCCAGGGAGCAGAGATGTGTCTCCAAAACTCGTTCACAAAATCCTTAACCATGGAGGAATGCTGGGTTAATTTTTCATCTGAGTATCAGCTGAAAGTAATGTAAACCCCAAATTAATGCAGACAATGCCTAGTCTGGTCTGCAGGCCCTCTGTATTTTTGAATTCTTTTCTACTAAAACTCAATAAAAACATGGGGGTGGAAGGTGCTGCTGGGAATTTGCTTTTTGTTCTGCTTAAGTGCTGTATTTCTCAGCAGTCTTCAAGTTGCTCAGCATGAAGATATTGTTACATTAGAACTACTGTGGGTTTAACACAATTCGGAATTTGCAGGCAAATGGATGTATTGTGTTGGGGCTTATCCACAAAGGACTGTGAAACTACAAATTACAACCCAGCTGCATTCTCTTATCTGGAATTTTTTTCCCCCATGTGCCTGTGAGTCCTCCCCTGCTCACAAGCAGAAGGTGTAAGAAGAAACTCAAGTGAGAAAAAGAGACATAGGCCTGAAGTCTGAAGGGACCCTGCCACTGGAGATCCTGCTCATGTCTGTGGATGCTTTCTGTTAGTGTCTGTAGTGCTTTCCATTAGCAGAGGATTGATGCCTCTGGATTTAGTGTTTTTGTGATTGCCTGAGAACTTCGTTTCTGTAATTCTCTTTAGAAAACTGTGGCAGATGAGGTAATAGTCAACACATCCACTGAATGCTTCTCTGACAAGGACGAAGAAGGGGGCTACTGATTCTCTTGAATTGATAAATACGGAAGTAGAACAGGGGATCCACCCATGTTATGTTCTCAGCTGTTCTTTATCCTCATTCCTCCTCTTTGAAGGGAATGAAAAACCCCCAGCAGGTCCCTATGGGGGAGGTAGGAGGCCAAACTACTCTACAGTAGTTTGAGACAAGGTTTCAGCAGCTCTTGCTAGTCCTGGGCAGGATTTGCTGACCTTGTCCCAGTTACACAGCCGAGGCCAGGTTATGTACCAGAGCCCTGTGCCACAAGCATGGACACTTGGCTTGGGGACAACACTGGAACAACCAAGTCTGTCTGGGCAGAGCTGCAGCAACACAGAGAAAAGACAAGTTCTTGGGTTTCATTCTTCAAAGCAAAGGGCCATATTAGCTGATTTGAGTGATGCTCTGCACATCTGCTAGCCAATAATAGGCTGAAAACTCAATGACCCCACCATAACGTTGTTATGTTTATTTGCTTCCTTTCAAATGGCTGTTCCTGTGAAGGATGCTGACAAATGGGACCTAAACTCATGCATTTAGTGGGGCAGGAAATAAATATATCAGAGAGACAGTTCTTTCACTCTTCTGAGACTTGGGAGTTGCTGACCATTCTGTTTGCTGGCTCAGTTTAAGCAGCAGAAATGTCCATGTGTTCTGTCAAAGCACTTTACTTGTGACAGGCAAAGTGCTGCTCTGACCTGGAAAACCATTCAGAGCAAATAAATGCATTAATTCAACATGGAGTATCTTATATTTGATACACACCACTTCCTAATCACTTTACTGAACATCTGGATTGCCTTGAAATTAAACCAGTGATGGTGTCATCTTCAATTTGGACATGGGATCCATTTCAGAAGGCTTTTTCCAGGAGAGCACCTCTTGGATCTTGGTATGATTTAGGTTGGGTCCTACAGATCTAATCCAGAGTAAATACAATTAAGGGTTGCTTCCTTGCTGAGGGAGGACAGAAAGTAGCACACAGGAGACAGCTGGGGCCTTTGGTACTTGTAGTCCAAACTGTAGAATCATATTAAAAAGTGCAGAATGTTACCAAGGAACAGGGATTTTTCATGTGTCTAAAACAGGGTCTGTGCCCCTTTCTCTGAGGGCAGTACAGGTTGCAGAATAAATTAAAATAATTAATTCTGGCTGTTAACACGGTACAAGAGGCTGAAGTTAACCCCATTGTGCTGGTAAGAGTTGCAAAGGAACACCGAGGGGGCAGAGACACTGCGCTGGCTGCTGTGTGTGAGCGAGAGTGATGACTTAATGAATGAGAGATGCACTCGCGTTGCAGTGACTCGGGCTCGGCTGAGCAACAGCAAGAACTATTTGCAACGTCTTTTTGTCAACATCTGTTTGTCTCTGAGTTCATGAAAGTGGAACAAATCTCACTGATATTTTTTTTTTTTTCCTTATGTTGAAATTTTGCACAATTGTTTCTGTTATTTTGGCAGCCAAAATAATACTGGAATGTTTCACCTTCTTTTTCCAAGTTTTTGAGCTGAGTTGTTCAGTTGAGGTTTGTCACATAAACCATGAGGTTTTACTTCTGCTGCTAGGCAAATTATAATCTTTATATCATAAGCCTTTTGTTGTTTATTTCTTTTTCTTTAAAACTCCAGCTTCTGGAATCATGAGAATGCATGAAAATCTCTACTCCTGCTTTCTGTCATGTGTTTGTTTTCCCTTGAGTTTTTAGCACTGAGAACTGTGGAGAAACTTCTGGGTGTCATCTGAGAGATGAAAAATGAATTCATGAAATTTCTTTTTTGTTGTTTGTTTTGTTTTTTTGGTTTTTTTGGGGGGGGGGTGTTGTTTTTTTTCTTGTTTTGGTTTTTTTTTTTTTTTTTTTTTTAATACCACTGGGATAATTTTTGGAAACTATGACTCATGATTTTCAGTGTTTAGATTTGGCAATGCTGTAGTTCTCCGTGCTGCTTCCCCATGACCAGGAGTGTTGGAAGAAGCCGTGTGGGGCTCTTCTCCACAGACAAGTTCCAGCACAGAGAGGCAGGGTGTGAATTCCCAGTGCCCCAGTTAGGTTGCACAGATTCCCCACGGGGATGCAGTGTGCAGTACCTGCCCTTTGGAAGCATTCTCAGGGCACGTCTCTGTAACATCCAGCCCTAGAGCTCACACCAACCTGCTCCAGCTCGTGGACTGAAGGCAGCAGGGCCATTCCATGCTTCCAACTGCACTTACTGGCATGGACACAGCTCCGAGGTGATGCTGCTGTGAGGGTGTTGAGCACCTCCCAGCTGTGCTGTGTTCTGTGGTTGTAGTGGGTGGGATACCTTTGGGTGCTCCAGGTCATGTTGAGCCTCCTCAGGTGCCCAGGGCTGGCTTCTCCTCTTTCTCCTGGCACCCATCCCCCGTATCTGAAGGGGAAACTGAACTGGTCCATTTTCTGAGCGAGCCTGTAGGTGAGGACTTCTGGCTCTGGAGCCAGCCTTTCCATGCAGTAAAAGCAAATGTGCTCAGCAGCAGCTGTGTAGGGAAAGCAGTGACCCCTGTGTGACCTCTGGGGGCTTTGTGAGGTTTGTGTGATTTGGTTTAACACTGGACCTTGCCTGTGGGTTCCCAACCTTCACATTGCTCTGAGCATGGCTTGGCTCCTTGGAGTCCGAGGGATGGGAAAACTCTTTGGCACCCAGTGAGGAGCACACTGGGTGAGGATGGGGTGACCTTGAGGGACCATTCCTTTTGGCTATCCCCATCAGCTGTAGAGAAAATGAGCCAGTGGGGTATACCTGGTAAAAGGAGACAAGGGGGAGAAGAAGCCACTTAGGAATTATTCAGCCCCTGGTGAAGGAAAAGCTGTGGCAGCTGCAGGATACCTGCTGTCCCCAAGGCCGAGTTTGAGCAGCTGCTGGGATAAAACCCAGCAGAGATGTTGCTGCTAGAGCAGCTCTTCTGGCCAGGCCAGGTGGGAGGGAAGAAGCTGCCATGGGTGGCTGGAGCTCTCCAGGAAGGGTGCTCTGCCATGGGAAAACCAGGATACTGCAGGGTGCACCAGGGTGGAGGAGGGCTGGGAGCAGGCTGAGGTCTCTGCCCCTCAGGAAGCTGTGAGGGATTTGTGTGTTTTCCAAGGCAGCAGAGACAGGATGCTGAGGGGTGGGAGAGAGACAGATTTCCTTCAGCAGTGAATAGACTGGGGTGGGGGATGGCGGCTCTGATTTAACCCTTGCCTGTTCCTTTCATCTCCAAAATGAAATGGTGGCTTAGGAAAACATTCCAAGAAACTGCAGAAATGAGAGGCACAAAAAGTACTGCGTTGTTGGCACTGGGGTGATGCTGTGAGTTTATTATCCCAGTTCTCTTGCCCCTAGGCATGTCTCCCTGGCTCTGGCATTCCTTTTTACTTTGAAGTTTGTTTGTTCAGTGGCACTGGCATTGCTATGACCCACTTGAACACCAGTGATGCCAAGGGAGAGGCTTATGGGACATTACCTTGCGTTAGGTAGAACAAGCACGTGGGAGAGAGCTGCAGGTTTGGGTGCCGTAACAATTTTACAGCAGAAGCCTGAAAAAGATGGGATTTCATTTGTCTTTTACATCAAAGGTGGGGGAAAAAAAGTCTTAGTACTAACTCCTGAAATGGTTTCTGTTCTTGTTCAACAGTGAAGGCTCTTCTGCATCTCTTGTAAAGTTATTAATAGGACGATCTAGAGTAGAGGAGAAGTGGAAGAAAACCCAACTACCATCACCTCCCACTCCTACCAAACCCTTGGAAATGCTGTGGAAACAGGACCTGCATGAAGACCTTTGGGGCATAAGTACATGAAGCATTTTGGAGAGGTACCTGGAACATGGGAATCCAGAGAAAACTACTTTGTTTACTGCACCAGAGTCTCCCAGAGCTGTGGAGAGTCCACACGGCTGAAAGTTGGCAGCTGGGCTGCAGGTGTGGTGAAAGAGACATGTTTTCTAAACACACCAAATACTTATTGCTCTGGCCTTTTGTAGATAAAGATCAGCTCTGGCTTTAAAAGAAATTACAGCACAAGTGCGTGTATCTGGGAGGATGAATACCTGCTTCCAACTTGGGCTTTGTAGAACTGAACTTCATAAACAAATTACTTGATGTGATTAACCAAGTCAGAGGGTTGAAGGAAATGTGCCTCTGACTCTGACAGTATCGGGGTGGAAGCTGTAATTCGTTGGCCAGAGAATTATCCTGGGTAGGAACAAACAGCCACAAGGTTCTTGGGTGTGAGGTTTCCCATTAAAACAATATCTTCTCTCTGAAAAAAACCCACAGCAGAAAAAAATAACTGAAAGCCTGATTTTTTTCTGAGATTCAAAACACTGTCTTGCCTCTGCAGATGTTTGATGTGCAAGGATGGCATAGAGCAATTGTGAACCAAAAAGAGCTAAGAACTTGTAGGAAAACCATCTGGTATCTAGACTGACCAGGTAAAGAGTTTTCAGTAGCTCTGAAAATATTTCTGCCCTATGGTTGTGCTAATTTCACTAGGAAAACCAGTCCCTGCATAGACCTCATTCAGTTTTACAAGTCTGAATATTGGAACACACAGATATTGGCCTATTTGTCCCTATGGTAAAGGTGACTTTAAAAAAAAACCAAAAAACAACCTAACAAATATAAATCAAGCAAAAAAAAAGAATGTTTTGATGATGACATAGGCAAAAATATTGCAAAAACTAAATGAAAAACATTTAAAGCCTGAAATGGAGTGGCAGGTAAGACAAGCTGACCTTCTCAGAGCCTGCTTCAAGAAACAAAAACATTTTCTCATGCCAAACATGCTCTGCATGAGCTGAGTTTGCTTGGTCTCAAGCTGATGATAGTGGCTTTTGCTGCTTCTGACAAAACAAATAATGCAGTGGGGGAGACAGTTCTCTGTTAGGGCAATTTTTTCTTTCTTCCAACTGGGATATCAGGTGCCTGCCTGGTATCTGAGCTCATTCACAAACTGGGCAAGGCTGGACAAGCCATTTCACCCAGGATGCAAATCCTACCACAGCTGGGATGTGCAAGGGTTGAAGGATATACTGTTTGTGCTGTTGGGAAATTATTCACTTGGGATAAAAGTACGTGTTTAAGGGGAGATTTCCACCCTTTCTCAGGTGGGATTAGCTATGCTTTGGTGCTCACAGCAGTTGATACGGAGACGACAGTGGGAGAACAGGACATGTGCTGTTGTCTCAAAGCAGAAGGGGAGGTGGGAACCTTGCAGGCAGGTTTCTGCCTGCACTGCTTCTGGTTCGGTACACCTGGCCTGTGGCAGGCAAACCTGGATTGCCCTGTGTGTCCTCACAAAGCTGGGCAGCACAGGGCTGAGGTCTCAGCAGCCACCAGTGTCACCGGGTGTCCCCTGTGAGCTGACAGCACGGGCAGAGGCAGTGCTGTGTGCAGAAATGCTCTGGAGATGGGTGTGGGGGAGAGGGAGGGCGGAGAGATGTGCTGGGACACAGGGACTGTGTGTGAATGGGACCACGGGTCCAGGTGACATCTCTCCCTCCAATGAGCACTGTCCATCCCATCCGGTCCAGCCTCCACCCCCAGGCTCCAGCCAAAGTTCCCACCCCGTCCAATTGCACCAATTAGTGCTGTGGGGTTTTTTTCTTTATTAAGAAGGTGGCTTGAGACCTGCCTGTTTTTGAGTCCAGCTCCCTTTAATCTGTCCCTACCATGATTGAGGTTAACAGAGTTTCCTGCCCAGCAGCCTCTTTGGCAAATTAGAGAGAAACAGTGAGACACTGTCAATAAACTTCCCACTGTATAGATTTTGTCCAGCAGAGCCTGAATAAATTGGGTCATGCTGCCATATGTAATCCATGCACTTGAGGTTTGACCTAGGTCCTGTGCAAACCGGTGAGCAGGGAGGTGTCTGGGAGCTGAACTGCAGCTCTGGCTGAGACAGCTGAATTTTGAAAGAGCTGGGGTGGAGCCGTGCCGTTCATTTTCGTGGACCAGTTTCATTTGTACGGGAAGATGATTGATGTCTTCCCGCGGGAGCTTTTGTCTGTGCTGGAGTGTGTCTCGAACAACATTGCCAAGATACCTTGGGGCTGGGTTAGGTAATTATTTTGTGATTAGATACTGATATCAAATAAATAAGTTAATCATTTTACAAGTTCAGAAGAAAATACATTTATTTAATCTGAAACTTCCTCACAATAGCAATGCATAACTCTGTCTTCTTCTGCATGCTGTTGGCCTCGGGTCAGATTACTTCCCACCAAATGATTGGCTAGCCATTCCACGGCCCTGGTAATGCAAAGTCACCTGTTCAGAAGGAGGCAGATTCTTGTCCTTCCCTCCTTTGGGCAATAGATGTGAACTCTGCAAGTGGTGGTGATGGGCCAGGGTGGCTGCCATCACTTGCCACAGTTCATATCGGCAGCACAGAAAAGGTTAGTGCACTAACAGGGGAGACTCCTCTTTTGAAAAGAGGCTTTAAATGATGTCAAGAACCACCACAACGATATGGTTTTTACATAAATAATAATTAATTACATGTAAATCAGACTTTTCCCCACCCCTTCCATTAGTATCGTCTTTGCTAAGCTCTCTGTCTTGTTCCTGTCTGCTCACTCTGAGTAGTTGAATGGCAACAGACATCATTTGCAATGCTAACGTCAGATACGGGTCAAAATGGACAAGGAAAACACAACCCGGGGTTTTATCAATGCAATAACAACCAGTTCTGTCTAGGGATGGCAGTGTACTGGGGTTTAACCTCTTCACTGCCACAGAGCCAGAAACAGCAGGAATTTACTTTTCTGGTTCCTTGTTCTACTATTTCAAGCTTATTTTCAGCCCTTTCCTTTTCCTGGCCACTCTCTTTTTCCCCCCTTCTCCCCCCTTTCTGGTGTTTACTAGAGCATCTGGTAGTGTTTATCTCCCAAGACACAGGAGACTGTTGTTTTCGTAGATATGTAACTAGCCTAAAAGCTTTAATCTTTGTTCATGTTGGACTTTTGGATTAAAAAATAGTCATAATAGTGGAAAAAGTTAAGATGAAATAATACTTCAGCATAGAATGCTTTGGAAACAGCATCAACAGAAAACCCTTCTCAGGGAAAGCTGCAATTACTGCATCTCCTTCACAGGCAATGCTGAACTTTTGGGGAGGGCAGGGAGCAAGAAGACCTTGAGATGAGACCACTTGTCCCACTGAAGCTCAAAGTGTGGCATGTCCTTGTGGAGATTTCTGCATGTGCTCCTGCAGCAGGAGTTTAAGCAGACCCAGAAATGCCAACAAGATGTTAGAAATCTGTTTCCATCTCTGCTGGCTCCCAATGCTGCCTTGCAGGAAGGCAGGGAAGGAGCTGATCTGGCCTTCAGCAGAGTCACACTACACGTGACCTGGGGTTTGTAGCCCCTACGGAGTAAAGGCTGTACTGGAGGTCAGGGGAGGAGATGATGTTTTGGATTTGGTCTCTTGTTCTGGAGAAGTACGCTGGTTTTCTCTGAAAGCTTCGGAGATGCTGAGATTGGGTTAATTAGAAGTTGTCAAGATACAGCAAGAAGTGTTGCTGTCATCAGAGAGCTATAGAAAGTGTTACAGAAATTGGGTAGCAAAAGGCAGGTAGGTGTCTGCTATCTGCAGAAGATCTTATTTGCTGCCTTCCCAGGGGACTAGGCACTGTCCCAAACCTGCAGCAAAGTCAGCGAGGCTGGAAGCAGACCTGCAAAATCTGGGTGGCTGCTGCTTTCCTAGCAAGAATATATTCAGTTGCTAATATTGTAAATGCTTGATGGTACATTTTTATAGCAATAGCATTTATGTAACTTAAGATTTTTATGTAATTTAAGATTTTAAACTAAATGTCTTAATTCAGGTGCTACGTACCTCACTTTCCACCCCTGCTCTCCTGCCACGTAAGGTGTAAACCTGATTGTAACCTCTCCTAACTTCTTGGGATAAAACATTTTTTGCAAACCCTCACTTTGGGAAGGCAGTAAACTGATGAAAGGGAGCTTAGCAGTAATGAACCAAGCTAATAAATTAATCATTTATTAGCTTGGTTCATTGTCACCTTAGGATAGGTCTGTGGCTGCCTGTCACACGGCAGCACATCAAGCTGGAGATGCACAGTCGGTCTCTCCTAACCTTTGTACCTCCTCCTGCTAACCAGGGAGCTGGTTCTGGAAAACACCAGGCCTGTGGAGTCCTGAAAACTGAAGGGTAAAATATTAATAGGCTAAAGAGGAGCTGAAGGTGTCAGTGAGGCTCCTGCACAGCGCAGCCATGGGAGAGAGTGCTGCTGGTCTCCACACAAAGGGAATGGCAAACGGCTTCTCCGTAGAAAATTTCACCCGACCAATTTTTTTTGCATGCAAAAATGCAGATTCAGCAGCACCAAAACGGTCTGTGCACACATGCCAAACTTGTCATTTATAAAAACTCAAAAAAGCTCTGACAAATGCTGAAGCTGTTAGTTTTGACACTTCTGACATGAAACACTTTGATTTTTCATTTTGAAACTACTTTGTGTTCAAAATGTCCTTTAATTTTATTTTCAAGCAAGGGGGTGTGTGTCTTTTTTCTTATTCCCCCAAAAAAATGAAAATTGAAATGAAATCTTCAGATTGACTCAACATGAAATTGTTCTTGGATTTTTGATTTCACGAGGCTTTTTTTTTTTTTCTTAGATGTGTTTGGCTTCAAGTCACTTCTTTTTCACCCCCAAAATTTGCCAGTTGGTTTATCAAGAACCACAGCGAACATCAGCCCCTTTGAAGGGGCACAGCTGCCACAATAGAATATTTTTTTTTGTGGCTGTCAATTGCAGAAAGAAGGGAAAAAAAAGGGAGCCTAGCTTTTGCTTTCCAGGAGATTGAGTTCATTTTCTATCTGACAGGGATAAATAATAAACAGGTTGGTTTTTTTTTTTTTTCTGCTTTGAGGGATTGTGTTACGTTATCTGTTTAAACATTCCGTTACATTTTAGTAATGTGAATAATGATTATTCCTGTGCTTCTGAGCTCTCTCTCTTGGCTCGGGTGCCGGAGGTTCAGGAGACACCTGGCATTGTTGACAGAGCGCTGAACTTGAACGCCTCTCACTGTGACAGGGCAAGCCCAAATATTTTGGGAAGAGTCCTTGTTATGTTACGACAGGGGTTGGTAGCACTGATGCTGGGGACGGGTTTTGCTTTAATACAGAGCTGATTATGCTTTATTATTCGGGGAACAGCATGAACTTTGGCAGGCAGGCTGCTGGGAGAAGGAGGATTGCACTTGGGCACTTCTGATTTGTAGGATGTGCTGAAGGTCTTCCAAGAGATGCTGTCTCTCAAAAGAGGCCAGGATAGGAGGCCCTGAAAGACACTTTACTGTGGGTGAGAAAGTGGAAGAAATAAAGCTTTTTTCAAAATAATATAAATGTTTAATGTAGTCCCTACATGTAGACAAATACCTGGGGAAGAGCTTGTATTAAAATACCTTTTTAATCATATTTTTTATCCCTCAAGGTGGTGTTTTATTCCCACAGTGAATATCTTCCCTCTTTTATTGGTTTCCTCTCCTTAAGTAAAGCTGCATCTTGGCAGTGCTTTGTGCATCTTCAGTACTGCACGAGTGTCCAGCTCGTGGTGTTTCATCGGTCATAGACTTTCAACAAGATTGGATGTCTTGTGGCGTTTGCCAATTCACGTACGGCACGTAATTATATTCAGGAAGCAATAGGAATTAAATGACATTAATTCCCATGAATATTCATTTAAGAATCTCGACCAAATTCAGGCAGATTAATAGTCCAACGCAAATACAATGGCTATTCATTGCCCCCACAGGAAAAGGAAATATGTATTGGCTGGCAGCTCAGGACAAATGGAAATGTGCTATAGAAAAGTTATCTCTGGGTGGCTTCTGGTACAGTGGCGGCTGGAGGGACACCTCCAGGAGTAAAGAGGATTAGTGTGGGTACGGACGTGGGGAGCCTTTCCCATCCTCTGAGGAACCCAGAGGAGTCTGGGGTGAATCCACGACTCATGTCTCTGCACTGCCCATGCAAATCCAAACCAACTCTGACTGCAGTGGAGCTCCTCTGGACTCACAACAGAGCAAAATGTCATTTATTCTGTGCCTGACTTGCGCTGCCCTGTGTGTGGAGCCAGGCTCCAGCCTGGATCGTGATGCTGCGGGGCAGCACAGCCATTTCTTTCCCTTACAAGCAGCACTAAGCTGGCTGTGCTGCTCGCTGCCTGCTCTGCAACAGACAGCCCAGAACCAGCCCTCGGGGTGGCTCCAGGGCAGCCCTGTCCTGCCAGGCACCTCCTGGCACATGGAAGCTCGGTCCTGCTCCAGCTTGTCCTCTCAGCACAGGCCAGGACACGGCTTCTGCTGTGGCCAGGGAAACTGGGAAAGTATAATAGCAAAAGCAGATGAAGGATGCAAATGTGTTTGCAACTGAGGGATCAGAATTTGGGATGCTGGAAACATCCTGCCCCAATAACAACAATAATATTTCATTTAAAAAAAAATCTGGGTTTGGTTATAGCTCTCATTTGGGAGAACTTATACTTTTCATTTTGTCAGACAAGCTAACTTGAGACCTTAGATGTGTCACATTATCTCTTTGTGGGACTTCCCCAACTGGAGAACAAATCCTGCTTCCACTAAAGCTGGTGTAACTGTTGCCAAGAGCATTGGACTGAGCCTGTAAGCTGATGTTTATACCTTTTAAAATTCCCCCTCATAGGCAAGTTGACTCTTCCTGCCCTTGAAGTTCTCTGAGCAAAAGAAAGGTCCAGTTCCTTTACCGTGAGATGGGCAGAGCTGCATTTTCTACCTTTTTGAAAGTTATTTGTTGCCAGACTGATCTGACTTGCCCTGGCTACACCCAAAGCAAGGAAATGTGGAAAGCAGAAACCACCATCTTGCCAAGAAGGGGTTTTGCCTCAAGCTGCAGTATGAGGGTACTCACAGGGCTGCTTCTGCTTGCGTTTATTTGAAACAAAGTAAGATAATCATAAAACCAGGCTGTAAATCCAATGTACGTTTCTCTTTATGTCCGCCAACTTTTTGGGGCAGTACAGAGTGTGTATCTCATCTTTTCATGTCTGATGTAAAAGGTAGAATAACAGCTGAGTACCCACATGGGCTTTGCACCTACGCAGGAGTGCCAAGTGGGCCAGGAACCCGCCGTGCAGGCTGGTGATGTGCTCTGCAAAGCCTCATAAACCAGTGACTAAAGCGGAAAGGACTCCAAGGCCTGGCTCCTGGGACGTTGGAGGTGTGGCACTACAGTAGCTTGGAAAACATTCTGACTTTATAACAAGTAACACCTATAATTACAGAGGCGTCATCACCTTCACAATTTTTTTTTTTTTTAAAGCTAACAGGCTGTAGTTGTAGCCTGTGTACATCCCTGCCAAAATCTGCCAAGCATTTGCTCTTGGGATGGTTCAGCCGGTGATGGGAATATCAAGCATCTTTCTCCAGGCACTTGTAAAACAATACAGCAGTAAACAATTCAAGTACAATTAGCAGCTACATCGGCGGAGGGGGAGGGAGAAGTCCCACCGCTGGTATTGTCTGTGGAACTAATCATGTTTTACAGAGTTGATATACGGGTTTGGATGTGTGAAGTTAAAAACAGGAGATGAAGAAGTAGCCAATAGGCGTTTATTCGAGGATGAAATGTAAAACAAGTATTTTTTTTTAGCGGTATGGGGGAGAGTGTTTTAAAAATGCTCTTTTAACAGGTTTAGCTCCTTTTTCTTCCTACTGAAGAAGCAGATGAACTGAAAAATATAACAAGACACGCTGAAAAATTATGTTTGCTTTTAAAGCTGGTGGTCCCGCCGGTCATACACACCCCAGTGTCTCCTACGATACCGGGGCTGGAGGAGCGGGATGCTGAACGCTCCGCTCCCGGCTGTTGCCCGTTCCCGGCTCCGCAGCGCCCGGCGGCGGCCCCGAGCGCTCCCCGCCGGTCTGAGATGCTCCGGCAGCGGCGCGAGCATCACCTCCGCAAATATTTATTTGCAGCGATTTTCTGCTCTTAATTATTTAAAATACAATGAATTAGGCATAAGTACCTCGCTATTAGGGTAATTCCAGGTGTTAATTGCTGCCGGAGCGGCTCCCACCGTTCCGCCGGGAGGTGGCGCCGCGGGCCCGGCGCTGCTGCCGGAGCCGCCGGGGCTGGGCGGGCGGGCCGAGCGGAGCGGAGCGGCTGCCAGCCCGCCTCACGCCAAGTTTGATCGATAACCCCCTCCCGGCCCGGGCGGAGCAGCCTCGGCGGCTCCGCTACCCACCATCTTTGGGGGAAGTCCCTGCGTTGGGGGGGGCTGCTGGAGACGGGAGAGAAAGGCAATCTCNTGCCGGAGCGGCTCCCACCGTTCCGCCGGGAGGTGGCGCCGCGGGCCCGGCGCTGCTGCCGGAGCCGCCGGGGCTGGGCGGGGGACGGGGACCGGGACCGGGACTCGGGGAGAGGCTGGGCCCGGCCGGGGCTGCCGCGGGCGCGGTTCGCCCCGCGGTATCGCTCCCGGCAGTGTGGGAAACCATCGCCCCCGGCCCCGGGTCAGTCTTGCGGGCAGCCACACGCGATCGGCCAAAAAACAAAGGGAGGGAAGAAAGCCGGGCGGGTCAAGGAAAGAGTTTTTTGCCCGAACGAGTCGGTCTGCCGGTAACTTCGCGGCCGCCCGCTGTGCCGGGCAGGACGCTCCATCCCTGCGGGTCGCCCGACGACTGACCCCCGTCACCTCGGGCCGTGGTGCTGCCGGCAGCGGGCCCGGGTCCCGGGCAGGGCAAGGGGCTGCCTGGCGGGGCCGCTCCCCTCGCCTGCTCCGGCCGCCGTGAAGGGAGCCCCCGCGCCGCCGGAGGCTCCAGCTCCGCGCTGAGGCCGTCGGTGCTGTTAAAATTGGCGGTGCTCGAGTGCCGGAGCGGCAGGGCTGGGGCAGCCGGGTGGTCCCGACTCTGCCCCCTCTCGCCCTCTCCCCGCGGGCGCTGCCATCCCTCTCCGCGGGAGCCCCGACGGCGCGGCCGGGAGCGCTGCCGCTCCGCGCACCCACCGAGATGCGGACTCACCCCCGCGGAGCGGCTCCGCGCTCAGCCCGGCCCTCGGGACGGTCAGTCCCGCTCAGCGGCCGGTGCGCGCCGCTGCGCACCCGCGCAGTGTGTCTAAGCGGTGTTTGCGCCCGCAGCGGCGAGCGCTGCGGGGGGGAACGCGGGCAGCGCCCGCCTCGCCGCTCCGCGCAGGTAAGGCGGCTCCGCGGGTACCCGCGGAAGGCACTCCGGGGTCCACCGCGTCCCCCAGCTCCGCTGGCCTGATGCCTCTCCACCCCCCGCGCGGCTGCGGAAAAGTTGGTAGGGGTGCGCAGTGCTGCGCCCCCGCCGACGGGGCGGCCCCGGCCCGCGCGCTGAGCTGTCCCTCGGGGCGCGGAGGGGTGCGCAAGGATGCGCAGCGCTGCGCACCGCGCTCCACCGCCACTTTCGCTTCCCCTTGGGGCCGCCCCGCTTCCCCTGGCCCGGCCTGGCACCC